>PVJC01007194.1:0-52353 GCA_004026665.1 Murina feae
CTGGCCAGCTTGGGTGAGGGGCTCATGGCCATTTTCAGGCTGGCCATGCCCACAGGCTGGAAGGAGGAATCTGGGATTTACTTCTATAATTGAAACTTTATAGCCTTGAGCTGAACTCAGGGTCAGCCGGGGCAGAAGGAAGCTTGGCTTCCTCCATCACCAGGGAAACCCAAGACTCCTGCTCACTCCAGCTCTGTGGCCGCCAGTATCTTTGTGATGGAATGAGGGAGTGATGGTTAATTTGCACATTGCTCTTTTATTGGATAGGATATATACTAGAGCAGTGGTTGCCAACCTTTTAGATCTCATGGACCACTGGTTGGAGATCACTGGACCAGATTCTCGGTGCATAAATTCATACACCAGTGGGGTCCCTCAGCCTGGCCTGTGAAATTGGGCCAAAACCAGCTCTCTTATATATCCTGATGGGTCCCGGATTGCAAGAGAGAGCAGGCCAGGCCAAGGGACCCGACTGTTGCGCAACTGGGGACAGGGAGGGACACAGAAGATGGGCCTGCCAGGGAGGTACCATGGGAGGGCTCCATGTGTGGCCTGTATTGCTCAGTACCAACTGGCCAACCCCCAGCAGCAAGCTAACCTAGCAGTTGAAGTGCATGCTCCCTGATGGTCAGTGCACATCTTAATGAGTGGTTGAGCAGTCTTAGCATATCATTAGCTTATTATGCTTTGATTGGTTGAATGGATGACCGGACACTTAGCATATTAGGCTTTTATTCTATAGGATTATTTTTTAATTGATGGAAATTCTTTGTGTCTGGGAATCATAAAAATAAATGTATTACACAATGCCACCAACCTCTGAGACAAGAAAAGAACTTAATAAAATATGTCATCTTGAGATATTTTCCATAAACTTTACTTTCATGCAGAAAAGGAATGTTTTAATTTGCAATGTAAGAGATGTCTTTCAGTGGACTCTAATTTCTATTAAGCAGTGCCATTGGAAGTTTCTAAAGATCTTGAAGTTTACAAATATAAGCTCAAAAAAGAAAAGCCAGGAACGTACTTTTCTCTTTGGTTGCTATTTTAAAATGGAAACAACTGAAGGCTGAAGGTAAAACTTATAACCTTTAAGTAACTTCATTAATGTTTTCATCATGGACGTGAATAGCTGCATCCCTTAGCAAAAGCAGAGAAAATAAAAGAGGAGATTCATATTCTAAAATGATGGACTTGGGCTTTCCATTAATTCTGAGTTACAAAATATTTGAGTTTATTGAGCCTATAGCTTTGAATTTTTTAATGAGAAAAAATAATTTCAAAACAATGTTTTATCTTTAATGAATTGATTATAGACAATAAAGTACATAAAATAGATTACGAGATCTTTCCCATTTTAATATTCCATGTTCCCTACACAAATTAAATATTATGGTTGTAAGTATGTTTCTTTACTATAGATTTTAAGAGATTTTTCACTAGTGTTCTAAAAAGTCACCAAATCTCATCCCTGTGTGTACTCAATAGCCTAGCATGTTGGCAGTGGTTTATATTCATGTGTGATCTTGCATTCTTTAATTGTAACCAGAATCCATTTATGAATAATATTTTTTTTTCATTTCACAAATACACACACTTATGCACACACATTTTAAGTACTAGATGGCCTTCTTTATGGGTGTGTATTGTCTGTTTTAACTCAAGCAGAAATAACTTCCAGAAGTCAATAACAAGAACTAAATATCTGTTTCTGTAACGTAAGAAAGCCACATTTTACATAGAAAGTTTATTTCTTCTTTAATGTATACTATAAAAATGTACTGTATAATTGCATCATTCCAAAATAATTTGCATATTTTTTTTTTATAATTAATGATTTCATTGCTTGAACATTGCAATGTGGCTTTTTTAAATTAAATTTTTTAGTGCACCACTATCATTGCTCAGATAAATGGAGGGTTTAACAGTTATATTCTTAATTTTATTATACTGAAAGTTTGAAGATTGTGTATGGTTATTAGTCATACAATGACTTTTTTTATTACACTGTCATCAACTTCCTCCTATGGCCTAATTACACTCACATTAGCCTTGCATGCAGGAATAATTGTGGCAAAACAGAGTATAGAATTCTACATTTGAGCCAGTCTGTCCTGAACATTTAGACTTTTTGTTTTCAAAAATGTCCTTGTGAATATAAGAACAATGAAAGTTTATTTTAATAACCAGAAAGAGAGAGATAAAGAGAGACAGAGAGAAAAGAAAAAGTAAAACTGTTTCCATTTGTGAATGACATTATGTTATAAAAAGAACAACCTAAAGACTACATTTTAAAAAAACACAGAAATTTATGGGATAAAAAATAAAAAGTCAGTTGCATTTCCATGCATTTCTGTATATTAAGTAACTTCAAATTATAAAAAGAAAAGATTAAGAAAAGATTCTCACTTAAAATTTCATCAAAGAAAATAAAATACCTAGGAATAAAATTAATAAAAAAGTGAATTCCCTGTACATTAAAAATTGTAAGACACTGATTGATAAAATAAAAAGAATGCACAAGTAAGTGGAAAGACATTCTGTACTCATGGACTGGATGAATTAATATTGTGAAAATGTCCATACTACCCAAAGTGACCTACATGTTCAATGCAATCCCTATGAAACTTTCAATATTTATAGTCAATTAATTTATCACAAGAAATATCAGAATGCACTTTGGAGAAAGGATCATATATTTGGTAAATGAGGTTGGGAAAACTGGATGGACAGCCACATTGAAAAAAAATGTACTTCTGTCTTACACTACACTAAAAATTAACTCAAAATGGATTATAGACTAGAACACAAAACCTGAAACCATAAAACTGCTAACAAAAAACATAGGCGGTAACCCCCTTATAAGGGGTCTTGGCAATAACTTCCTAGGCTTGACATGAAAGCAAAGGCAACAAAAGTAAAACTAAACAAATGGAACTTCATCAAATTAAAAGCAAAATGACAAGGCATCGTCTGAAGTGGAGGTAAATATTTGCAAGTCATATACCTGAGAACTGCTGGTATTTAAATTATTTAAATCATAGAACTGAAGACCAAAAATTCTGATTAAAAATGGGCAGCAGAACTTAATAGATATTTTTCCAAAAAAGATATGCAACTGGCCAACTTATAAATGAAAAGGTGTTCAATCCTACTAATCATTAGGGAAATGCGAATCAAAACTACAATGAGCTATCGCTTCTTACTTGTTAAGATGGCTATGATGAAAAAAGACAAGAGATCATAAGTGGTGGCAAGGTTGTGGGGAAAAGGGAGCTATTTGCCTTGATGAGGGAATGTAAACTGGCATGTCCACTATGGAAGCAAAAGGGAGGTTCCTTAAAAACAGAACTGCATATAGTCCAATAATCTCTCTTCTAGGCCTGTATCCAAATAAATGAAAACAACATCTTAAAGAAATATCTTCACTGCGTATTCATTTCAGCATTATTCACAGGCATGAAATAGAACATCCTGCTGCTTGCCACTATATGGATAAAACTGGAGAGCATTATGCTAAATCAGGTAAGTCAGACAGTAAACAACAAATGCCGCATGATATCACTTATATGTAGAATCTAAATAAGCAAAACTCATAGAAACAGAAAGTATAGTTGTGGTTATCTGGACCTGGAGGGTGGGAGAAAAGGGGAGATGTTAGTCAAATAATATAGACTGCCAGTTATAAGATAAATAAATTCTGGGGATTTAATGCACAACATCCTGATTATAGCTAATAATGTAATATTATATCCTTGGATGTTGCTAAGAGAGTAGATTTCAAATGTTTCCATCACAAAAGGAAATGGTAATTGTGTGAAGTGATGGAGGTATTAGCTAACTCTATGGTAGTAATCATTTTGCAATGTATAAGTGTATCAAATCAACAAGTCGCATGCATTAAACATATAATGTTATTTGTCAATTATCTATAAAACTAGAGAAAACCTCTACTCTGAGTGGTTATGTTGAAAATTAAGTGAGATAATACATAAAATATAGTTATCCTATCTAATAAAGAGGGAATATGCTAATTGCCTGCCATGCCCTCAAAGATGGCAGCACCCACAGCTACAAGATGGCGGTGCCCAATCCCCTCAGCCTCATCAGGGTGGCAGGCGCTGCAAGTCTGGGCCAACCCTCAAGCAGTCCTGGCCTTGCCGCATGCCTGCCTCCAGAGTCCCCCAACTGCCCAGGGACAGCCTGAGGTGCAGGCAAGCCTTGTATGGCAGCTGCCCAGCGGCCCAGGGCCGTCTGAGGCTCAGGTAACCAGAGTTGGCCGAGGCTTGTACTGCCAGCAGTGGCAGCGGCAGAGGTGTGATGGGGGTGTCACCTTCCCTGATCGCCAGGTCTCCTCTTGCCCCTGAGAGCTTCCGGATTCTGAGAGCGGACAGGCCAGGCTGAGGGACCCCCCTTCAGTGAGTGAATTTTCATGCACCGGGCCTCTATAGAAACATAAAACATGTTACTATTATAATGGCTCTCAACATCCTACAATAATTCTACAGTTCTCTTTAAAAAACAATTTTGGGGACTATTCCATCAAGAGACATTTTTAAATAACTTATTTATCTAGTTATTAAGAAATCAAATTGTATGTCAGTTTTGTGGGGGCCGAGGGGGAGGAAAGAATGATAAACTGGCTACCAAAGAGGCTAATAATTAAAAAATTGTACTTGTGATTAGGAGTAAAATGCACAAATCTGTTTGTTCTTTTCTATCTCATTGACTATATGCGCATGATGCTAGTTATAGAGTCCTGGAAGTTTAAATGTACAACATCCTTTGTTGAAGGAGCAATAGACCCCAATAAAAATAAAACCAGAATGAAGATTTTCTGCACCTTGTACAATAAGCATTTGATTTTAGCAATATATAAAGCATACATGTGTACAACCTGAAAGATTTGATAAAAATCAATTTTAAGGGTGTTACTTCCATTTAGAAATAGCAAGGGGGGAAATCCTATTTAGAAAAGGGCATTATAATGATAAATTTAGTTCATTAGACTCAGATACAAGGAATTTTTAAATTAGAACCTAATTTATCCTTTCAAGCTTGCCTACCATTTCTGAATCCTATATATATCATGAAGGGAGATTCTGTGTTTTTATAACTATACATTTATTTTTGATGGTTACTCTAGTCAGAAAGAGGTGTTTTTAGGTCAGCGTCTTTTTATCAAACTCAAATCTCAGAAGACTTCCTCTTCCATAATATAGAAAATATAGTATTATAGGGGAAGGAATATTAAAGTATCCGTAGTCAAACTTATTAATAAAATTAGGTAACTCTTCTATAAACCTAGGAGAGTAAACAAATGAGAAAAAAAACACTTTCTGTGCAAAAACTATGCCAAACATGTCACAGTTGCTATTTTTTATTTTCATAGAAATTCTTTAAGAAGTAATCTTTCTTTGGTTACAAATTTTCTTCTTGACATAAAATCATCACAGAACTCTGACATCTTATGAATTGCATTTCCAATTTTAATTTGTTTGAAATTGGTCAATATGACATAAATTACATTCTAATTGAGCTTTTTAAACTGTAGAATCACTGTAGAATCAGATCCTCTCTCTGAACATATATATCCTGTTATCTTATGCTTGGCATCTCATCTCAGCTGAGATTTCATGAGAAACGAGAGAGAGAGAGAAAGAGAGAAAGAGAGAGAGAGAGAACCTAGAAACTGAGGATAGCACTGAAAAAGAACTAACACACAAGCTACATGGTTGGTTACTGAGTGTTAAAATAAAAAACAAACAAACAAAAAACAATAACAACAACAAAAAAAACCCTAAAAATTAAAATATGTACATTTTTTTTTTAACTGAAGACAACCTCCAAGCCTTCATGAGCCATAAAATTTGGACCAGACACAAATGTATACATGAGTAGTTTTTGAATATTTGGAATATTTGAGAATATTAGCATTGTAGAGCTTCCCATCATTTTTTTCTATTAATATGTAGTATAATGCAATTGGAGAGAGAATATTAGATTGCTCAGCTACACTGGACATCATGTCTTGCTGAATAGAATTTGATTTCAATCCTAATACAAAATTATACTATGCATATGCAACTTTGAAAAATATTCACTTATGTAAAATCACAAGGCAGAATTTTAATGAAAACTGTTTGACCTGATATATCACAGGTGGTGGGATTTACCCCAGGAACAACAGTTACAAAGCACATGACAAATAATGGATATCAGATCTTACTTTCTCATTAGAGGCAGTCTTAGCTCACTTAAAATCTGAGCTGGGATTAGAGCTTCCCAAATCAGTGATTGATAGATATAGGTACTAATTTATAATTATTTCTGGCATGGAGACACTATATGTTAAATGTTTATAAAATGAATACTTGAATGTTTAAATGAATGAGTGAATAGGTGTTTGATTTAAAGACTAGCCAAAGCAGGAATACTTCTAATTAGCATTTACTTTTGGTTTTGAAACTGCATGAATATCTTCCATAGATAATATAAAATAAAGAGGAAGAATGCCATAGGATAAAAAAAATTAACAGGCAACAAAAATGATTGTGTTTTATGTGAATAAGAAGGCTTCTGAAGAGCAGGCTAGTAGTGTTTAGTGATCTGAAATAGTTGAGGTAGGAACCATATTGCTAAATAATGACATTAAGATTTTTTGGTAACTTTGAATGTCATCTCCCTATTTTTTCAATGTCCAAGATAATTTCCAACTATAATAATTATTGAGCAAACAAATTATTCCATAATATTAAATAACTAGGGACCCAGTGCACAAAAATTTGTGCACTCTGGGTGTCCCTCGGCCCGGCCTGTGGCCCCTTGCAGTCTGGGACCCCTCAGGGGATGTCCACCTGCTGGTGTGTCTGGCCAACCTGGGTGAGGGGCTGATGGCTGTTTGCAGGGTGCCCACATTCTCTTCAGGTTTTGGGTCCCTACTGGGGTACCTGGCCAGCCTGGGTGAGAGGCTGTTGGCTGTTTGCAGGCTGGTCAAGCCCCCCAGTGGTGTCCCTCACCCCATTTGGGTGAGGCCAGCCTGAGTGAGGAACTGAGGGCCATTTTCAGGCTTTCAGGCTGCCCACAGCTCCCATTGACCCAACGACCCAGCAAGACTGGCTGGAAGCAGGTTTCTGAGGGTTATTTATCTTCTATAATTGAAACTGTTGCTTTAAGCCCAGGTCTAGGCAGGTAACAAAGCCTCATGTTGGCTTCAGCAATTGCAACTATGTTGCTGTGATCAGAGAGAGGCCCAGCCGGCCTAGGCAGACAGTTTACTCCTAATGCAATGGAAGCCTCCTGTTTACTCTAGCTCCGTGACTGCTGCCCTCTATCTTGGCTGGGTTAATTTGCATATAGCCACTCTGATTGGCTGGTGGGTGTGGCTTAGGTGTCCCGAAGAAACAGTCAATTTCAATATTATTCTTTTATTAGATTAGATTTATCTTAGTGAAACAGCTTGATTAGAGGTGTATGAATTAAATTTAAGTCTAGATATCTCCCTTTAATATACAAGTTAAAAAATTAAAGTCATTGCTTTTTGTAGATTCTAAGTGAAGTAATAATTTGGTCGTTGGACAGATTTAACTTGTCATATTTGTCTACTTGGTAAAAAATGTATTTAACTTACTGTTTATTTTTTGTTATCTTGAAGAGTTTAAAATATTGAAGTTTATGTTTTCAATATTTTCAAACAAGTATAAAATGATTTGGAACCTTCGAAAGAAATTCAAACATTTTTACCATAACCATGAAATGCATTAGCTATTGCAGAGAGGGGAAAAAAATCATATCCTGATTTTGGAACATTTGGACCACAGCTTAGAAGGGGAGAAAATCATCTATGTTCTGTGAATGATTAATCCTGATACTTCCTGGTGAAAACAACAATAAGCATAAATACCAAACTGACTTACAAAGCACAGATGGATTTTTTACCAAATTCTAGGATTATATAAACAGCAAATTATTACCTTTCACTATCCTCAAAATTTTTCAAAAACAGACAAAAATGTCTTAATTATTTTCAAAGGGAGCATATGCTTGAAATGCAGTGAATGATTTTTAGAATGCTTTTAACTCTTGAGACTAGCTTAAAAGGAAATAACATACAATATTATTTACATACTAGGAGCCCGGTGCTCAAAAATTTGTGCACTCGGGGGGTGGGGGTCCCTCAGTCCGGCCTGTGCCCTCTTGCAGTCTGGGACACCACGGGGGAGATGTCCACCTGCTGGCATGCCTGGCCAGCCTGGGTGAGGGGCTGAGGGCCATTTTCAGGCTGCCCACAGCCCCTTCAGGGTTCATTCATGGGGGGTGGAGGGGGTGGGAGGGCTGGTGAGTGCAGGCCTGAACGTTTCCCACCGGAGGGCCCACGATCACACACGCCTGGTGGGTCTCCACCACTGAGGGGACACACCTGGCGCAGAGCCGGTGGCAAGCCAGGGGTGGACGCTGATGCAGGATCCCTCGGTGGGGCCCTGCTGCTGAGCAAACACATCCGGGTGGAGCTGGGCAGCGGACTGGCTTCAGATTCTCCTCACTGTGCAGCAGGCACTCTCGCACACCCCCGAGGAGGCCTCTGGGGCAGAGCCAGGCAGTGGACCCAGGACAGCTGCTCCTGGATGCCCCAAAGAGGCCCAGGCCAGACCCCCCCCCCCACTGAGCTGACACACCTGGCAAAGCTATGCCGGCCGAGGAGGCTCCCAGTGCAGATCCGCCCTGCCAGCTTCCATCTTGGCTGGGTTAATTTGCATACAGCCTCTCTGATTGGCTGGTGGGCCTGGCCGTGAGCAGAGGCTCAGCCAGCCTAGGCAGGCAGTTGCAACAGAAGCCTCTGGTTTGCTCTAGCTCCATGGCTGCCGGCCTCCATCTTGGCTGGGTTCATTTGCATACAGCCGCTCTGGTTGGCTGGGAGGCGTGGCTTGGCTGATGGCCGTGGCTTAGGTGTCTCAAGTAACTATCAATTTGCATATTACTCTTTTATTACATTAGATAATATAATTATTTATTAGCTCAAAACTATCAGAGTTAAAAGCTAACTTGAACATTTTATTTGTTTGTAATATCAGTACATTAATGCCAGTTTAAATAGCTCAAAAAATGTTTATACAGATAAACAGTAGTTATATTGGAATTAGGACCCATGATTCTGATTTATGACCTAAGTGAATACTAACCAGCCATAAATAATTCTTACTTATTTAATGGAGTTCTGTGATTCAACATTGATTACTGCCTTCATGAAATAAATAGAAGTGAATTATAAATGTTATTTAGAGTAGGAAAATGGATAAAGTGGGGCTAAGATAATACTTAACTCTTTTTACTTAGTAAAAGAGACTTGATAAGTCTCGGGAAAAGGTATCTTCTTGAAAAATTGCTGCAGATATTTTTCAAATTTATCCCTATTATTACAAGTATTACAGATATCCCCCTTTTCCCTACTGAGCCCATCTACCTCACATCCTCTGCTGCAAATCTTAATGAGTGAAAGTTCAGGGTGCGAAGGAGATTGAGGTCTTCTTAGGTATCAAAACACCAGTATCAGAAAATACAAAAGTGATAATTACAACTATGAATTACAGGGGAAATGAAGGAATGAAGCAATCTGTATTTGGCTAAGAGCAACAAACAGTATTATTCTCTCCCACACTTAAGAAAATAGAGCCTAAAACTTCATATATGAACATTTTTTGGATTATAGAATCCAAGAATAATTTTAGATACCATCCTAGGGGTTGTGTGTAGTAGACTCCAGGGTTTTGAAATCCACTCTAGCAGCACTTTATATTTCAGGATTTTTTAGTACAAACTTATTTTTTTTTTTGGAATTTTTTGAAAAAAAATTACGTTCTTAAGTGTTACACACAACATGGAAATAGAAATGTGGTAACTGCAATTATATCACTTTATCAGATAGATATACATACACTCACATTAAGGCTTAAAAAAGCTAAACATATTTTTCTTTTTGCCTTCATGTTGAAATACTACTTCATATAAACATCTTTTCAGAAAAGTTTAGACAAAATGTGTCAGTAAAATTATATAGCTACTTATCTTAAATAGTATATATATTTACTAAATGTTTTAAAGCATTGAGGTATCAATATTATGCCATACTCTATAAATAACTCTAAATAACTGACTGCATGCATTTCATTCAATGTAAATATTATGCATATGCATATATCTATAAATACATGTATATATGCATATGTGGGACATTGAATAGAGAGTGTTCAAGTGTATCAGATGTTGTTTAGAATCAGATTAAGATGGCTAAAGGAAAGTGTCCAATGAGTTTGGGAAAGTAGAAGTTTTGACCTTGAAAATAGTAAATCTGATGAGGGAACCTTAACTGGATAGGAGTAACATGAAGACTAAAGTTAGGGATGGAATATGTTTAAATGGGGAATATACTCTGAAGGATTATATTTGAAAAATACTATTGTTTCTAGTTTCCCATGAAGAAGTGTTTTCTTTAGACAGCAACTGTGTAGAAATTTTGACTTCTATTCCTAATAGGGTTGTTTTTCTCAGAATGCTAGTAAATATAAACCTTTTGGCATTTATAGGAATACTAGTGGCCCAGTGCACGAAATTTGTGCACATTAAAAGGGGATTAATTAGAGGAAATATTTTAATATTGCCATTTGCCCTTTCTTTATAATAGAAGTGTCAGAGATTAAAGAAAATTAATAAAACGTATATGAAAATCTTCCTCCTGTCAGAGTCTAGGGTGCACCATGGAACCCAGAGTCAAGTCTTCAACCACCCACGTGCACCTCAAAATCGCTCAAGACCCAAACCTGGACAGCCCTCCTTCATTGGGCTAGATCCAGACCCAGCTGGTCCCACCATGTCAAGCCCTGGCAGGTAGGGGGGTGCAGCCTCAAGGCCCCTGGGTGCGGAGGGGCATGGCTTGAGGTGCCCCATCAAGCCCTGCTGGGCGGAGGGAGTGGCCTGTGATCCCTAGCCTGTTGCTGGGGCAGGGGGCACAGCCTGAGGTCCCCTGGCCTGATGCTGGGATGAGGGGCATGGCCTGAGGTCCCCTGGCTTGGCACCAGGGAAGATGGTGCAGCCTGAGTTCCTCTGGCCTGGTGCCAGGACAGGGGGAGCAGCCTGAGGTCTCCTGTTAAGCCCTGCGGGTGGAAGGCATGACCTGAGGTCCCCTGTCAAGCCCCATGCAGGAGGCAGGTGGGAGCGCAGCCTCAGGTCCCTGCTGATTGCTCCTTAAGGCTCGTTATGGGAACTTAGCCTCAGCTGTGGGTGCTAATTGACCAGCATGATGGTCAATTTGCATATTCCCTCTTTATTATATAGGATTTTGCTGTTCTATACAGAAAGATATAGAAAATTTCCTTCCTTTCAAATTTATGATCTGTTTTACAAGGTTATTAGTAATATTTTTCTTCAATATTCATTGACATCTACTTAATTTTATGGCATTAGATAGTTTCCAGCTTTTACAAAGGTGAATCCAATGAAGTAGGCTTTGAAATCAAAAGTTTATCTACAGCTTAAAAATAAATTGATTTATTGAGTTGATGTCTATGAAACTACTTGACATTAAGCTTTGTCAGCATTCTGCGAGCTATTGGCTTAATGATAGCTAGCTAATGTAACTGATTAGTTAATGTGATTCTTAGTCACTCTTATCTGACTTATCAATATATGGCTTTATTATTTGAAATTACAGTAACATTAGGCATAATTACCCTTTGATATACAAAATAAACAAGTAAAATATATATTCAGTGACACTGTTTATCCTTGATGGTCATGGTTTCATCATTTTATAAAATGCATTTAACTTGGCTTGAAATCATGAAGTGTGAAAAGACAGGAAAGGCATTTTAGTAAGTATATTAATGCATTTAGCAATGAAGAAAAAGCATGCAAATCAAGTATATAATGCCACATTTTGGAGGAGGTACCTGTCTTCAGAAATGTAAACCTATTAGGAATAATAATTTCATCTCTGGCCTCTGTAGCTTATGATAGTTTTAAAACATGGCAAAGGAATATATCATCCATTCAAATATTTTAGACAAGTCTTTAAAAAAGTAATAACAATCTGCTTCTACATTCACAGTTAATGTTGAACATTAGATATTGTATGGAAATAGATGACCTAATTTATAGAGGCAGGTCAACTTTCTATAATACCATCTATATGCTACTGCTATGTTTTCACTTAATAGATCTTGGAGTAAATATGTGTGGCTACAGCTCTAAAGCTAGGATGTGTCTATCTGTGTGAGGCGATAAAAATTCTCATAGCACGTGCACAAAGGAGTTTTGTTTCTGCAAGGTAGTGTACTATTAATCACAAGACCTACATGGTTGCTACTATTCTGGTTACCTGTGAGGGGCTTCTTCAATGCTGCTATTTGGAGGAAACATTTAATTAATTGGTTACCTGTTGTTTCTGTATGTACACAGACCATATCCCTGAGCTTCTTAGTCTCACAGTGTTGGATCTTGTCTGGTCTAGCCCTTGAGGCCCTCAGTTCCTCATTTTGAATCTCATATCTTCCTCAGGTCTCTCTTGCCTTAAAAGAAAAGAAAAGTTATTTGTTCCACATTTGAGTCTCAAGATTCTCCTTGAGGAATTCCTGTCTCTTAAACCCTTAGTTGTAGGCAACAGGCACTCTTATGTCACACCTGGACATCTAAGATGGTCAGCTTAGCTCCATATCACCTCTTTTCTACAGAGATAATATGAGAGTAAATGGTAACAAAATTAAAGGGGGATGTTATTATACTTTTAGTATTAAAAGGGAAAACAAAGAGAAGAGTCAGATAATGAGAAAGTAATATCTTATGATAAAATAATATATTTAATTGGGAGGGGGTTGTGAAGCCATAGCTGGATGACTGTTCAAAGGTTATACTTAAGTCTAATCATATATATCGTTAAATGTAAGAACCAGTCAGTATTGTCCCAGAGACAATACTATTGTTAGCAGAGGGGAGAAGGCCTTCTCTCCCCCTGTTTCTGCTGGGAGTGGAATTTTTGCAATACACTAAGAAAAGGAATTTTCTGAGACTCATACAGGAGAATGAATTATTTTATTTTCACCTGGAATTAAATCCCTGAGTTTCCAAAGTCCCATTTCTCTTAGTCCAGTCACAGAAGAAGTGTAGCTGGGCTTTGTAGAGCTAATATCAGAGCCAGTGTCCAGAGCTTCCTTTCCATGTAGGAGCTGGGTCTAATCCAGTATCAGGCCAGCTTAGCTCGTGTTTCCCCCTGCAGTCCATCAATCCATTGCGCATGGGGTCCACCTGTCACATGGCTATGAAAGAAAAATGGACCAATGCAAGGAAGCCAAGAGTGCACCAAGAGCATAGAGCAGAGAGCAATAAGAGAGAGAACTCCTCTGGCTACGATATTCTGTATCCCCAAGTTTTCCTGTGCTTGCAGTGGCCACACCTATTCTGGTCAATCCATGGTTCCCCAGGCTTGACTGATAAGCAACTACTTTCCCTACCATGTCACTGAACTTTACTGGGCATGAATTTATCTTTTCTTTTACAGGGAATAGCCTCCCCAGTGTTTTACAGGGAATAGCCTGGTGGGTCCCCAGGGGGTGCAAAGTTGCAGCTTCCTGGTGAAGCTGCCCAAACGACATGCCTATAATGTCTGCCCTTCCCTTTGCACCTTTCCTGTTATTAATAACTAGCAAATTGCAATGGTATTGCTATGTCTGGGACACAATCACACTGCAACTTAACAAGGCCTGGTGGCTACCTGGACTTTTGTAAATTTAATATATGTGGGACCATATCAGTATGGAAATAAAAATGAGGCTATATTATCTGTAATAAGTTTTTCCTTAATAGTAATCCACTTGCTACAGAAAGAACTCCAGATAAAGTAAAAATATGTTCCCATTATTTTTTTTTGAATCTTCAAGTAGATATGTGTCATTTGCTCACTGACAAAGCCTTCTCAGCTAAATTATTTTCCATTAATTCTAATAGCACACATAACTATAGCAATGCTTCCTTTTGGAACTACTTCTTGACTAGTGTATTAGGCTTACTCACTTAGAGTTGTGGGTTCGATTACACCAAAACTCATTCCAACTCTGAACAATAGCAAAGAGTACAAGCTGTCCTATCGAAGGCCTCAGCATGCTAATTCCAAACTGTGCTTCAGGATCCTTCTATATGGAGAAACTCCTGTAACATCAAGCAATGTACTTTTTCCATTTTTGTTGCTTTCCATTGGGTGAGTACCGAAGTATACATATTTGTATTCCAGTGTCTTCAGAGAAAAATTATTAAAGAGACAAAGGGGGCTGCATCCTAATGGTGACAAGCATGGCCTTACATTCTACCGCTGAAATTCATCAGACCTCCAAAGTTAGCATATAAACTCACAAGAAGTAGGATCAGAGGACTTTCAATTAAGTTTTGAGCCTGGATCCTAGCTTCCAGTGTTTAGTGTGTGTCATGGAAAACAGCTGAGTAGAAAAACAAACAATAAAAACTATATATAATTTCACTGTGATGAACACAGATTGTAATATTTTTGGTATTCTTTAAAGTGAAAGGAAAATTTTCTTACAATATGAAGATAAAATAATCAGAAGGAAAAGAATAACTATATTGAATGTAATAAATTTAAGAAGTAAATAATACCAACAGATATGATCTAAGAAATTAAATGTTTAATTTCTTAAAGGAAAATTGAAAATTCAATCAATTTTTTAATATTTATATAACTTAGAAACAATTTTTTTAGCTAAGGTAAGTTATACAAATTTTATACAGAAACAAAGAATATCTTTTTTTATTATGTCCAGCTTAAACTTTTATTTCTGCCAGTAAAATTTCCCCAATCCCCTTGGCTAAAAATGACACTACTACTTCTGAATATTGAAGTACTTTACATTTGTCTTATGGTACTTCTATCTATGTTATACTTGTCAAGGTGCATGTATAGAATTGCAACCTCTATGAGATCATTTCAAATTTTATTTATTTGTGTATGATGTATAGCACTTCTAATGGTATCCTGCATATAACAGAAGGTTGAAAGTATTTGATGAATAAGTGAATGAGTAGTAAATGAAATATAGTGGGGAAATTAGAGGTACATAGTAAATAAAAAAGAAACTAGAACAAAATTGTGCATACCCCCCCCCGTTTGTGTTTTCTGTTTCAGTGTTTGGTAAAGGTACTTAAGAACCCAAAGCTTATTTATTCATAAGAACAATTATAATTAGAGGTCTTTCCTACATGAAACTTATTTCTCTTTTGTTTAAGACATACTTGTTTTCACAAAAACTAAGCAGAAAGCCACATCCTAAAAAGGGGATTTATTGATTGATTGATTGATTTTTGGAGAGAGAGGAAGAGAGAGAGAAAGAGAGAGAGAGAGAGAGAGAGAGAGAGAGAGAGAGAGAGAGAGAGAGAGAGAGAGAGAGATTTGTTGTTCCATTTATTTGTTGGTTGCTTCTTGTATGCAGGGATTGTACCTAGCCAGGACCCAAAAGAGAAAGTCTTAATGCAGTTCATATTTTTGAAAATAGCTTTACAACATTTAATTTAATTATATTATGGTTTCTCTTTGTGCAAAGGATCTCAAAGTTTAGCATGCATTAGAATGACCTGAAGGGCTTAAGAGATGACAAATTCCTGGCTCTTGCCACTAGAATTTCTGATTTATTAGGCTTGTGATTGAACTTGAGAATTTACATCTCTAACAACTTCATAGGTGCTGGTGATGTTACTAGTCCAGAAATTACACTCTCTCCATCTCATTGTAATATCATAGGAAGCATCCAAACAAAAGTCCTTTAAGGCTGAAAAATATCTCTTGCATACAGAACTTAAAATTTTCTGGAAATCACTCAGAAAATATACAGTGACTGGCATATATTCAATACACCATAATGAATGCTTTTCCCTAAAATACTATGTGGAAGTCTATAAAAAGTAATTATCAACTTTGTTGAAAAAATACTTCAGGAATGGAATTGCAAAAAAAAAAAAAAAAAAAAAAAAAAAAAAAAAAAAAAAGCTAAAGTCCATCTGAAAGATAGAATGGTCCATGTTAATCATGAACAAGCCAGCATACCCTCTGGCCTGGAGAGAGGGTACTGATAAAGATTAGGCTCTGAACCTCATACTTTATGATGAAAAAATATAATCAGTATTCACTGACAAAGTTTTATAAAATAATATGCAAATAAAACTATATCTTTATGTAGACAAAATTGCAAAAAGTTTTGTTTCAGTTTAAAAGCAATTATAACAAATGTTAGTTAACGATATGCATTTATGTACAAAAACTTCACTGCATTTTTCTCTTAATATACCTAGTAAATTCCCCTGAAGGTTGCAAACTCTACTTATTCTCTGAGGATTTTTTTTTTTCTAAAATAGAAAACTATGAGAATAATATAAAAGCCTTTTGCATACCTCACAATCATGGATAATAGAAGAGAATTCACAATACTTTAAAGAATTACAGAATAAGTGCTAATGTGAAAACTATTGTATTACTGTGTTTACTCGAGTAATATACAATGAAGTTAAAATTATATTTTAAATATGTATTGTTCAAACTTCCATGAATAATTGCTTTTCTGCATTTTCCACATTGTCTTATAAATAACTGAAGATAAAAAATTATAGAGGCCAACAAAAGAAAAACTCCCAGTCTAGTTCTATCAAAACTAATCTTCTCTTTTTATGTGACTTTAATATGAATAATGCAAATAATTTTGCATATATACAGAGTTCTCTGAGAGCAGGATATTTATTACTTTTACTTTTGTGTGTGCTGATAGCAGTTCTTAATTCTAGCATTCAGCAATTTAAAAAGCAAAAGTCTTGACTTTAAATAGCTCCTCAATTATTTTTCCATTTTTCTCTTCTCTTTATTGCAAAACTGAATGAAAGAATTGTTTACATGTTTCATCACATCCTTGTCTTTTTTATTCCTCCATTCACAATAATCAGGCTTGCTCTTCTCCCTTTCATTGAATCTGTTCTTGCCAAGTTCATAACCACTTTACTAAGCCAAATACAGTGGCTAATTCTAAGCCTTTAAGGTATTGGACTTTCAGCAATATTCTACACACCTCATCACTCCTGTCTTCCTGTATTAGCTTTACCTGGCTGTGGAACACTGTATTACTCCAACCTCCCAATGCCATTCCCTTTGCTGACCTCTTATCTTCTATCCCTTTAAATTTAGTAGCTCTAGAGCTTGACTCTGATGTTTATTCCGAAAGCGTAACTCATTTTTCTAAATTCAAAACTTATTTATTAAACTGTCTATTCTCTTTGTTATTTTGATATGCATCAGCATCAAAACAGATTTTGTAAAAACAAACCTTTTGATCCTCCCCTCCAAGCTCTAAAGAAGGGTAGACTCCATGAAGACCGGACTTTAGTAAATGTCATGTATAAAAAAGAATTGATGGTGGAACCTAGAATATGGTATTTAATAAATAAATATTAGTTTTTAATCCAAACAAAAAAACAGGGATATAGCCATTTAAATGTAGCAATGGGTGGAATTTGAAATAACATGAAATCACCATGCATTGCATCATGAGATGCAGAACAGGATTCAAAGGAAGAAAATGATTGGTAATTTTAAGACATATCCCACAAATAAAATAAAATTGGCTAAGAGGTTCAGAAATCTGTTATGTAGATACTTATGAAATATTTGAAATATTAAGTCTACTTAAATTATATACATATATATATATATATTAGGGGCCCGGTGCACAAAAAATTTGTGCACTCAGTGGGTGGGGGTCTCTCAGCCCGGCCTGTGCCCTCTTGCAGTCTGGGACACCTCGGGGGGGATGTCCACCTGCTGGCATGCCTGGCCAGCCTGGGTGAGGGGCTGAGAGCCATTTTCAGGCTGCCCACAGCCCCTTCAGGGTTTGTGCACTGGGGGGTGGGAAGGCTGGTGAGTGCAGGCCTGGACGTTTCCCACCAGAGGGCCCACGATTGCACACACCTGTGGGCCCACACCGCTGAGGGGACACATCTGACACAGGGTTAGGTGGCAAGCCAGGGGCGGACGCTGGTGCAGGGCCCTCGGTGGGGCCCTGCTGCTGAGCAAACACACCTGGGGTGGAGCCGGGCAGTGAACTGGCTTCAGATTCTCCGCACTGTGCAGCAGACGCTCCTGCACACCCTGTGGAGGTCCCTGGGGGGCGGATGAAGGTAGCGGACCCTGGACGGGTGTTCCTGGACACCCTGCAGAGGCCCCAAGGGCAGAGCCAGGCAGTGGACCCAGGACGGCTGCTCCTACACACCCTGCAGAGGCCCTGTGCTCCTGCATGCCCCGGGGAGGCCCCCAGGGGGTAGGGCCAGGCAGTGGACCCGGGACAGGAGCTCCTGGATACCCCTCGGAGGCTCCCGAGGGCGGAGCTAGGCAGCAGACCCAGGACAGCTGCTCCTGGACGCCCCGAGGAGGCCCCAGGCCAGACCCCCCCTCCCACTGAGCTGACACACCTGGCACAGCTATGCCGGCAGCTGTGGAGGCTCCCAGTGCAGAGCCGCCCTGCCAGCCTCCATCTTGGCTGGGTTAATTTGCATACAGCCGCTCTGATTGGCTGGTGGTAACAGTCAATTTGCATGTTTCTCTTTTATTATATTAGATATATACCTCCATGTGATTTCAATATTCTTTTAAGTTTACAAGAGCTTTGTGGTAAAAATATTTTAGATATTACTAAGGATAACTATGGAAACTAATACAATTATGCTATCCATTTTGAGTACCCCAGTTAAGCAGAATCTCTTTCAAAGGTGGACTTTACAAAGATTTGTTCTTAATTATCTTTATGTAAAACAAGTGACATAGCAATTGACCCTCACAAGATATGTATTCAGATGAATTGTTTCCAATTCATATACTTAAGAGTCTGTCACTATTATCTGCTCATATACGTTTTATCTTCTAGACTAGAACATAGTAGAAAAATAGAGTGCACACACACATATAACTACACACACAGACACAATATTGTGAGAATGTATCTAAAAATAAGTAAAATGCAGCTTAACATCTAGATGATATTGGAACTGTTTCCCAATTTCAATTCATCAGAGATTCAATCAGACATTAGTTGCTTTACCATGAATATTCAGACCAGTTCTTTAATTTTCTGAGCTACTAAATGGGATGGCTGAATGCAGAGTAATTTTTTTTAGAAAAATAAATAGAAAAGAATCTGCTTCCATCTTTTCTCACCTCTATTACAAGCAAGAAATCATCACTCAATGTGAAAAGTACTTCTCCTTAATAGTATTCTACGCAGCTCCACTTGCTAAGCTTATGGAGGGGGGAATGATTGGTATCGAGTCCTAAGTTTGTGAATAAAAAGCAACAGCCATCACTATTTTCAGTTAAGGAAGAAAAAGGTATGTTCACTCCCTTCAGAATATTCAGAGCATCCTGATATGCATACTGGCCACTGTGCAGTGTGTTACTGGCTACTGCACTTTTTCTGCTGACCCATGAGGAAGAGGGTATTCATTTCAGAATATAGACTAGTTAGCCCTTGCAGGTTTCAGAGCATGAGCCCTCAGCCTGATAGAAATGTGTTCTCGAATATGTCTTTATGCCTTTTTGTGGTAGATAATCTCTTCCCATCTATTTCCCAACCACCTTGTGCACTTGATAGAAGAAATGAGGTGCAGGATTGTTGCAGTCACACACTGAACATTTTTGTCATTTTCTTGGCAGTTTTCCATTGGGAAATATCAAGCATATTTTGGGTTTAATCTCCAAAACCATTTTAGTTTTGTAATTATTGTGATCCTCTGCAAATTAATCCCAGGCCTGCCTTTGTCCGTCGTGTGAGCCATGCAGAAATGTTGAATTATGTCACCTCTATAAATGGGAATTCTGGAAAAAGGATTAAATGCTAAGGGTGATCAGTCAGAGAAAGTGGCAACTCATCTGGTTCAATGATTAAAGTCTGGACCTGAAAATAAGAATTTACTAGATTCTATTTGTGGCTTTGCTATCAATTTGCTATGTGACTTTTAGCAAAACTTTCTCCAGAAATTAGTCTTTAGATATGGACTAAAGCAAAAAAATAAATAAATAAAAATAGAGAGAGAAAGAGATCTTCCAAACCTAAGGGGAAAATCAATTTATTTCTTAGAAATATTACCAGCTTGTTAGAAATGCACTTTGGAGAGTTAGTGCAAATCTCGATAAAATAAATGTGATAAATATAAAGACATTAGCTAAAGTAATTTTACTTAGTTATTGAATTCACTCATACAGACAGGTCAAATAGGCATTCTGACTGACAGTTTCTGTTTAGACACTTTTGACTACAGTAAGAAACTCCAAAGAACGTTCATAAATCATTCAAAACTGAAATAGTATTTGGGAAATAAGCTAAGACAAAAAAAACCACAAAACAAAACAAAACAAAAAAAAAAGACTTTCGGTATTAGATTGGTTTCCCCACTGATTCTCTACTTTTATCCCGTGTTTGGACCATGGCGCAGCTATGTCCTTCTGCTTGCCAGAAACTGTTAATTTCATTTCCCAACTGGGTGGCTGTACCTCCAAGTTCACATAACAGGGATTATAGAGATTCTTTCCAGATGCTTTGCTTGTGATTATTGTTTCTTTATTGGTTTTTTAATCTTTTTAAAAATACGTTTAAATATTTTATTGAAGTTTCCTTTCAAGCTACAAAAGCCACATATGCGTAATGAATTTGTGCAGGCCACACAAATGTGTAAAAATACAAAGTCCAAATCTACTTCTCTACAACTCAATTCCATATTCATCTCTACATTTTTTCTCTAAGTATGCAAAAAATGTGTATGTATAAACACAAACTTATTCTTAACAAAAATGAGATTATACAACATATTTTGGCAATTTGCATTTTTCATTCTTAGTAAGAGAGAACTTTACTAGAGCATATTATTCAGAGTTCCTCAGAGTAACGGAATCAATAGAGTGAGTGGGTGTGTGCATGTGTATGTGTTCAAAGAGAGAGAGAAAAAGAGTTGTTTTAAGGACTTAGTTCATGTTTAGGATTGTAAATTGAAAATTTGCAAGGTTGGCCGATTAGTTGGAGACCCCAGTAGGAGTTACAGTTTGATCTAATGGCAGTCTATTGGCAGAGTTTCCTATTTCTCCAGCTAACTCAATTTTCCTACTCTTAAAACCTTTGACTGATTAGATGAGAGTCACCCACATTATGGAAGACTAGAGGCCCGGTGCACAAAAATTTGTGCACTCAGGGGGGTTCCTCAGCCTGGCCTGTGCCCTCTTACAGTCTGGAAGCCCTCAGGGGATGTCCACCTGCTGACATGCCTGGCCAGCCTGGGTGAAGGGCTGAGGGCCATTTCAGGCTGCCCATAGCCCCTTCAGGGTTTGGGTCCCTACTAGGGTGCCTTGCCAGCCTGGGTGAGGAGCAGAGGGCTGTTTCAGGCTGCCCACAGCCCCTTCAGGGTTCAGGTCCCTACTGGGGTGCCTGGCTGGAAGGCAGGTATCTGGGATTTATTTAACTTCTATAATTGAAACTTTGTTGCCTTGCTTCCCCACTGGAAGCTTAGGTTGCCCCTGGCAACCCAAGGTCCCAGCCTGGCAGGTATCTGGGGTTTATTTATCTTCTATAATTGAAACTTTGTAGCCTTGAATAGAGCTCAGGGCCTGCAGGGCCCAGCTTCCTCCATTGCCCAGCTCCGTGGCTGCTACCATCTTAGTTGAGTTAATTTGCATATTTGCTCCTGATTGGTTGGTGGGCATGGTTTGTGGGTGTAACAGAGTGAGGGGCAATTTGCATATTACTCTTTTATTAGATTAGATAGTCTAGTAATCTGCTTATTCAAAGTCAATTGGGTTAAATGCTAATCTCATCTAAAAAATACCTTCAGAGATACATTCAGAATAATATTTGATTAGCCCTGGCCAGTTTGGATAGAGCATCAGACAGCAGACTGAAGGGTCCCGGATTTGATTCCAGTCAAGGGCATGTTCCTTGGTTGCGAGCACATCCCCAGTGGGGGGTGTGCAGGAGGCAGCTGGTCGATGTTTCTCACTCATCAATGTTTCTAACTCTCTATCCTCCCTTCCTCTCTGTAAAAAAATCAATAAAATATATTACAAAATATATTTAATTAAATGTCTGTATACCATCACCAAGCCAAATTGATACCTCTCACATAGGGCCTACTATAATCCAATTTTTGCTAAGCACTTTACTTGAATTATTTTATCTACACCTATAAAAGAGAAACATGCAAATTGGTGTCACTCTGCTACCCCACCAGCCAATAGGATGAGCATGCAAACTAACCTAACAAAGATGGTAGTTAATTTGCATGTGCAGGCACGGAGCAGTGGAGCGAAGACTGAAGGCTCCAGTGGAGCAAAGATTGAAGGTGAAGACTGAAGGCTGAAGAAGCTTGGCTTCTCCACTGCGACCGGAGTGAAGGCCTCGGTCCCGGGTGCCGGAGGAAAACTGGTGCCAGCAGCCAGGGGAAGGGAAGGCCTGTTGCATAAATCTCTTCATGCACCGGGTCTCTAATTTAAAAATAAAAGCAAACCTATGACTTAGGTATTATTATCCCCATGTCATTGACTATAAAGAAAACTCAGGCACAGGGAAATTAATACTTTACCCAATGACTAAGCCAGTTCATGTCAGAGCTGGGATATAAACTAAGGCTCTATGGCTTCAGAACCCATGGTTTTAATTGCAGTGCCCTATTGCTTCCCAGTATATTAGTCTGGACATCCCTACATAACAATACACACAGAACCCACTTACTCTGCATGGAAGTAGACTGAGATCTAGGATACAAAAATGTCATTTTCGGCGTATCATTATCTTTCATGCTTTAGTATTCTCTTCTATACAATGAAGAAATTACTGAGTATCTACCAAAAAAAAAGAGTGATAAGATTAATGAAAATACAATACATACAAAGTGCTTAGCCAGCACATTAGGTAGAGAGTAAGCACACTAACAATTTTGCTATTTTATTTTTAAAATATATTTTGACATTCATACATGTTGTTACCAACTACTTGCCATGACAAATATCTCGCTAACCTTTTTTTTTTGCATTTGATGATAGTTTATTTCTGTAGAATAGGTTCACAGATAAGAGTAATTCACCCTTTCAAAGTATCAATTTAATGATTTTTAGAATATTCACAAGATTGTGTGATCATCATCAATGTTTAATTTCTGATGTTTTCAACAGCCCCAAAAGAAGCCCCATGTCCATTAGCAATCACTCCCCATTCGTCCTCCCTGAAGGCCCTGGCAACCAGTAGCCTACTCCCTGTTCTATAGATTTAGATTTGTCTTTGCTAGACATGTCATAAAAATAATATAATATCTTGCCTTTTGCATCTGACTTCTTTCACTTATTATAAGGTTTCAAGATTCACCTACAATATTGCAAGTATCAGTACCATCCTTTTCAGGGCTGAATAATATTCCATTGTATTGACACCTCACTTTTGTTTATCTGTTCATAACTTGATAGGAAGCTGAAGTGTCTGCACATTCATCTATCATACACAGTAATCTTATAAACATTTATGGTCAACATTTTGTGTGAACATGTTTTAAATCACTGCAGAATATACAAAAAATATAATTGTCATATTGTTTTTCTAATTGTAAGAATTACATGCCATCAGCCTTATATGAGAATACTTTCTTCTTGGATTTTGTTTATGATATTATCATCACAAAAATTTTAATATTTTCTCAATTTTTTGTCTTAAGGAACATAATTAATGGGGCTAGAGATTAACAATATCCATTAAATCATAGAATAATGTATTTTACATATTAAATCACATTTATGTTCACAATGTCTCTGAAATTTGATCAATTTTATCAGATATAATTGTTGTATGGTAAATATGTATTATCCCAATTATCAAATGAGAAAATGAACACTCAGAAATAATTTATCTAATTTCTCTCAGCTAATAAAAAAATTGAGAAAGGACTGACTATCCCATGTGATCCAAGTTGTTTTATTTGTTTAAATGGAATTAGGTAACTTGTACAAAGCAACACAGTTTGTGAAGTGGTAGTGTTCAAATCTAGTGCTTTCTAATGTCAAAGTCTCTCTTGACTATAAATTGTGTGAAAGAAAAGCTTTTCTTCTCTTTCTTCATAAAAATGGTGGTTGTACCTTCTATGTTTTTCCTTAAAGGAATGTATAACATACAAGGTTAAACTTTTCATAATTTAGAAAGAACATGATAAATTACTGCTAAACCTCTCTGTTGCTGATATTCACACACCAGCACATACTGTTATGTTGTTCTTACTTGCCTGTCCTTATTGCAATTATACCTTCATCTGATTCCACTGGAGAATCCCTCTGAAGTATTTTAATGAACAGATTTCCAATTGTCTATATTTGTAAGTGACATTTTAAATCAGCTCTTAATTTTACTTTTTCCATGGTTACCTGAAATGACATGCAGTGCACGTAGATGATAGCTTTGAATAGGAAGTTGTGAAATAATACAGTTTAATTATAACTATTTAATTTTGATGGTATTTAAATCTGTACTAAATATAGCAATCTGGGTTATCACTGCTCTTTCAATTATGGTGGAATATGTTCTTCTTCAATGATAGAAAACACTATTGACTTATAGTTTTGTTTCAGTTGTAAAAATAAATAAAAAGTAATGAACCCTCAGAAATCATGGACATCCTCCTACATTTTCTTTGGGTATTTATTTTAATGAATAAATAAAGTAGAAAATAAAGCTACAAACATATTTTTGAGAAGCTAATCTTGCCATTCCTTGTTCTAAAGAGGGTGTTACTTCCATCTACTTCCTTACACCTAGTGCTCCCTGCGGAATGAAGAATAATTGGCGTCTTCTGTGGGTCCAGCATCTGTTGATACCACCACTTAATGTGGGGGCAGAAACACTAGGTCTGAAACAGTGAGCAATCTCTCCCGAGGCTCTGTGGCTGTGTTGGTCTTTCATGCTCAGGCCTGCCTTGTAGATGAAGCTTAGGCAGGACTAGCTACTGAAGGCCTGTTCAGTTCTCTTTGCCCTTTGCTCTAACTTTTCCATTTGCAGTTGAGACTGAGAGAGAAAAGGCTAATCTCTCTTTGTCTGCAACTTAAGATAGAAAAACTTATGTCATTTTGATCCGACATCCCTGTCTCGCTCTAAAATTCATTTTTAGCAAGGAATTTTGTAAAATCTGAAATGAGCATCACATAAAACCTTATCTCTCTAATAGACTCACTTGTAAATCTACTTTAACCACTAATCCATGCAAATTTAGGAAAGAAATAAAGCATCAAACAAAAAAATATGGAAAATTTTAATTGCTTATACTTCTGCTTTCTTTTACTCTGCTAAATAATCACATATATATTAAACTAGATAAACCACAATGTAGTTTTTATTCAACATTATTTTACATAAGCAATATTTAAAGCTTTATTGATACAAAATCTGTTCTTAAAATTAACTTTACTATTAAAAATGTGCCTCTAAGAGACCTATAGGCTTTGGCAAAAATTTAATAAAAATCTGTACCAACAGGTTTATGGACATTTTGGATGTAGCTTTTTCAAGAATGCAATAGAAGTAGCTCATCCCAGAGAAATGTCATAACTCCATAGTTTAGTAATGAAACTAATTAATTAAATATGATTAAATAATTCAAGTATGCAATTACTATTTACCATTTCCGATGTTAAGGGATTATTACAAGAAGGATGGCTGGGAAAAGTTTTAGCTGCTTAGTTTGCCATTCTACCTCCTCCTCAGAGACTTGATTTGCAATCAACAGTTATGTAAATTCATCAGATTAGACTTTCAGAACTAAATTTTCAATAATATATGCAACCATTACCTGAGTAAAACTGACAAAATGTCAGCAAAAAGAACAAGGTAGAGTAATTAGCAAAATGGCAGGGCTCTGAAAGCAATTAAAATTGAGAAAGCATTTATTTGTCTTAATGTTGCAATTTCCTAGCACGTAAAGGAAAATTCCTGTGGACCATGAGATTACTCCAGTAGGATGGAGAGAATGCTATAAGGCATTTACATACCACCTAATTTAAAAGTTCCCAATAACATCTAATCTAATAAAAGAGAAGCATGCAAATTGGTGTCACTACCCAAGCCATACCCACCAGCCAATCAGGACTATATGCAAGTTAACCCAACCAAGATGGTGGCTGGCAGACACGGAGCTGAGTCAAGCAGGAGGCTTGATTGCCCCAGCAATGGATGAAACCAAGCTTCCCACGTGCCCTGGCTGACTGTGGCCACCGCTCAAGGCAACAAAGTTTCAATTGTAGAAGATAAACCCCAGATACCTGCTTTCAGCTAGCTTGGCTGGGAGCTTGGGTTGCTGGGGGCCATGGCCAGCCTGCAAACAGCCATCAGCCCCTCACCCAGACTGGCCAGGCACCCCAACAGGAACCCATACCCTAAAGGGGCAATGGCCAGCCTGCAAACAGCAATCAGCCCCTCACCTAGGATGGCCACACCCTCATTGAATTAGGGTCCCTACTGGGGGGCTTGGCCTGACTGAAAATGGCCCTCAGCCCCTCACCCAGGTTGGCCAGGCCCCACAGCAGGGACCCCCACAATGCAGGGGCTGTGGCCACACTGCAAACAGCCATCAACCCCTTACTAAGGCTGGCCATGCACCCAAGCAGGACCCCCCACCCTGATCTGGGACACCCTTCAGGGCAAACCAGTCAGCCCCCACCTATGCATTTGGCCTCTATCCTATATAATAAAAGGGTAATATGAAAATTGACCCTAACAGCAGAACCACTGGGAATGACTGGTCACTATGACACACACTGACCACCAGGGAGCACATGCTCAATGGAGAAGCTCTGCTCAGCCACAAGCCAGGCTGATGGCTGCCAGTATAGCAGTGGTGGTGGGAGTGGCTCCCACCTCCTCAACAGTACTAAGGATGTCTGACTGCAGCTTAGGCCTGCTCCCTGCTGGCAAATGGATATACCCTGAGGGCTCCCAGGCTGCCAGAGGGATGTCTGACTGCCAGCTTAGATCTGATCCCCCAGGGAGCGGGCCTAAGCCAGCAGGTGGACATCCCTCAAGGAGTCCCGGACTGTGAGATGGCACAGGTTGGGCTGGACTGAGGATCCCCCGCACCAAGTGCACAAATTTTTGTGCACCAGGTCTCTAGTTCTATATAATAAAACCCTAATATGCAAATCAACCAAATGGCAGAATGACCAGTCACTATGATGTCCACTGACCACCAGGGGACAGATGCTCAATGCAGGAGCTGCCTCTGGGTAGTCAATGTGCTCCCACAGGGATAGTGTTGCTCAGCCAGAAGCCAGGCTCATGGCTGGCAAGTGCAGCAGCAATGGTGGGAATCTCTCCTGCCTCCACATCAGGCAGGCGGTAAGGAGTGAGGGGTCCCAGACTGTGAAAGCCTTAGACTTCTCCCAACGGGTCCTGGACTGCAAGAGTGTACAGACCAGGCTGAGGGACTCCATTTAGGTGCATGAATTTTGTGCACAGGCCTTTAGTACAATAATGATTATTTTAGCTAGCTATACTTTGTGTTAAAAAGAAAGTTAATATTTCCAGGATTTTGCTTTTGGTATTATAATTATATCAATGTCAATATTTTTATTAAATAAATATCTTTTTATAGATATAAAAATATTAATTTTATTTCATTTTAAAATATATCTGAATGAGGTAACAACATATCATTAATATTATGATGTTTTATTGTGCTAAATCACTAATACACAGTATTTACTAATTCAGAAACAAGGCCAATGGAACCTAGAATATGTGCACTTTGATGTTAAATATTTGCCAGTTTTAAAGTTTATAACTAAAGTTATCTTATATGTACATATAGTATTCATATCTATAAAATGCATGTGCAAAATTGTGAGTACACATGCCATTTAAGTAAACACTTTTCCTACATTAAGGAATTTTTAAAACATATTTTAAAAAGAATATTACCTTAACAAAATGTATTCGCACAACAAAGTTCCTCCTAAATATATATATATATAGTCTTCTGCTGCTTTAAAGTCTCATAATTAAGGGAGAAATGTATAGGGAGAAACAGAATTTTGTTTAATCTTTGACCATTACTACTCCTATCTCCAGTGTATTGTATGGGTCTTAAAAATAGCCATATTTTAATTTTCCCCTGAAACATTTTAGATTTATTTTTAATGACTTCTGTCCTTTTTAGTCTTCTTCTATTTAACCAGTGACAGTAGATTGTCAATGTTTTCCAAAATATTAGACTGTAATTTGCACTGTTTTATTAATGTCTCAAATTTTAACCTCAAAAAAATGTTCTGAATTACCATCAATTGTAAATATACATTTCCCATGAAATTATATTAAATAAATTAATATCTTTATCTCCAAACAGGTATTTTAAATTTTAAATAGTGATTTACTTAATGCAGAGAGTGGGTTACAATGTCAGAATTTCTCATCTGCAGAAGATTTATGGATGATGGAAAAGATATTTTGATGACAAAACCTCCTCTCAAGTTTCAGTCTATAATTGTGCATAATAATATCCTATATAATAAAAGGGTAATATGCAAATTGACCCTAACAGCAGAATGACCGGGAACTATCAGTTGCTATGATGTGCACTGACAACCGAGGTGCAGACAATCATGGCAGCAGCACAGAGTGGGCCTAAGCCAGCAGTTGGACATCCCCTGAGGGGTCCCATGCTGCAAGAGGGTTCAGACTGGGCTGAGGGACGCCCCCCCCAAGTACACAAATTTTTGTGCACAGCCCTCTAGCTATTAATAATGACTTATTTTAATAAGGCACTTACTGTAGTCCTTACTCATTAAAATAATTTACATATATTATCTTAATTCATTTTCACAGTAATCCTATGAAATAGCTTTTATTGTTAGTTCTAATTTACTGATGAAAAAATAAAATGGACAGCCATAGTGATAAAATACCAGACACATTTTCTGAAAATTTCTTGACCTAATAGATATAACTCTTCATTTTCCCCATTGATCTTTACCATATTATCATGTCATGATGTTCCACTTCAGAAAAAATAAATCTGTCCATAATTGCCTTATTTATCTAAATAAATTTTTGTTTCTTTGTTTGTTTTTGTTATTGTTGTTTTTAATAATCAATATGTTCAGATTACAGATAGGTTTAGAATAAAATATTTACATTCTTCTTCCATATCATCAAACCCCAGGTAGTTAATGTCTCTCAAATATTGGAGTTGCTATACCATAAAGCAATTATTTAATAGCGGAAAATTAGACAGTACATTACAAAGAGTACAGATAAACAGTGCCCTCAAAACTGACCTTTTGCATCCTTACCTACTTTTCCAAATTACATATCATGAGATTAGAAAGTCCTTTACACCCTTTACTGTCACAGAATTTTTTAATCTAGTTTTATTCTTCAATTCAGTTGATTTGAATTGACCTGTGACCCCAATCATTCTGACCATTTTATTCAAAATTTCTTGGTCACTGATAAGTTTGAATATTTAATAAATTTAGTTTATATAAATTATTGCTACAGAGAAAATTATATGATACTAGGGGCCTGGTGCACAAAAATTTGTGCACTTGAGGGAATCCCTCAGCCTGGCCTGTGCCCTCTCGCAGTCTGGGACCCCTCGAGGGATATCCAACTGCGGGTGTGCCTGGCTAGCCTGGATGAGGGGCTGATGGATGTTTTCAGGCTGGTCAAGCACCCCAGTGGGAACCCTCACCCCATGGGGGTGTGGGCAGCCTGGGTGAGGGGCTGAGGGCCGTTTTCAGGCTGCCCACAGTCCCTTCAGGGTTCGGGTCCCTACTGGTCAGCCTGGGTGAGGGGCTGAGGGCTGTTTTCAGGCTGCCCACAGCTCCCATTGACCCAACATCCCAGCGAGCCTGGCTGGAATCAAGTTTCTGGGATTTATTTATCTTCTATAATTAAAACTTTGTTGTCTTGAGCAGAGGCCTAGTCAGGCAATGAAGCCTCCTGTTTGCTTTATCTCTGTGGCTTCTATAATTGAAACATTGTTGCCTTGAGCAGAGGCCCAGCCAGCCTAGGCAAGCAGTTTGAACTCCATTGCTGGTGCAATGGAAGCTTCCTGTTTGCTCTAGCTCCATGGCTGCCAGCCGCCATCTTGGCTGGATTAATTTGCATACAGCCACTTTGATTAGCTGGTGGGTGTGGCTTGGCTGGTGGCTGTGGCTTAGATGTCTCAGAGTGATGGTTAATTTGCATATTACTCTTTTATTAGATTAGATATTTCCAGGCTGTAATAGTCTTTTTTTTATTATGTTCAGGAAAAAGAACAATTTTCTAAGAAGTCATTAATAATATAGATAATTTGTTCACCATGAATTTTTGTACTAAAATTATTCACATAGACAGCTAAAAAGTTAAAGATTTTTATCATGATTAATAAAAAAAAATAAGCACAAAAGAAATAACTCATACTAATGGTAGGATAGACTGAATTAGTGTATATAAAAAGGAAAGAAAAATTGTGTCTTATGGAACACAATCTCAATCCCACATTAAGTATGTATCCCTTGTAGAGCAAATTTGCCACTTTAACATGTTGATTTATAATTACATTTTCATAAGAAACAGCTGGTTCAAGAAGGACATTATGGTACTTCTTTGTCCCTCTGAAAACAGGAAATAAATCTTTCATGTAAAAAGTACACTCCTTGGGGCAAGGTCAGAGGTTAGGGTGGGAATTGGGAGGAGGGGAGCTATGGGGGAAAAAAGAGGAACAACTGTAATAATCTGAACAATAAAAATAAATTAAAAAAAAAAAAAAAAAGTACACTCCTTGTAACAAGATGTGGAGAGATATCCTTAACAACAGAGAGAGGAAACTGTTTGTAGACACAAATCCTGTTACTTTTAAATAGTCAACCATCCTAAGCCCAAATTCTGCTTAGATCTCTCACTAATTCAACATCAAAGCCCAAATTTCTTTATTCTGTCAAATTCTCACAACTTTTTAAAATATTTTTTATTGTTTTTAGAGAAGGAGAAAGATAGCAACATCAATAATGAGAATCATTGATCTGCTGTCTCTCCTGCACACCCCTCCTGGGGATCAAGCCCACAATCCGGGCATATGCCCTGAATTGAACTGTGACCTCCTGGTTCATTGGTCCATGCACACCACTGAGCTACACTGACTGGGATCACAATATTTTTTAACCAAAAAACTATAAAAGATGCTTGCTTTGCTCATTTATTTAGGTCCCATATCTCTGCAACATCCATATGTACAAAATTAAAGTTGATTTTTATCTCTGGGTAATAATGTTTTGATTTCACAGTAGAATTTCTTTTCCCAATATATATATACCTTTGCGTAATGATCTGAAAAAAACTGGTAGCTGTATCCTTAGTTCTCTAGAAAATATATAAATACTATGTAGTAATAATCAGTACTCTTTGGTGAGTAAATACCGTATGCATCAAACTATTCAGACTGTCAAATGTTTATGAGACATGAGTCCTAGATACATAGACACATTGAGGAGACAAGACATGTTAACAATTATTAAATAATAGTTGGCAGTCTATATTCAAGTTTGAAAGTAAGACAGAAGTTGGGAACAGGGTCAAGAATATTAAGCCTACTGTACAGTGTGATGAAATCCTTCACGATGAATAACTATCTCAACTAATGTACCAAAACTGTCTTCATTTAGAAACACTGGTAACAGACAATGTAGTGTGTAGTGCTGAAACATTATTATAGGTCAATGACAGTATGTGTTTTTATTTCATAAGTTTCCTCATATTATTTCTGAAATGATATTCAGAACCATTTTGAAGAAAAAACACTTGAGAATGCTTTTGAATACAAAAGGCCATTAAACCAAATTATAAAAAAGAATCATAACTCTAATAATCTACCTGGTTGAGAAGTATCATAAAATAAATTGCATCGTTTCCAAAAGACCTTCCCAGCAAAACTCATCACAAGGGATATAGCTGAGCTTTATAAAAAAGAGATTCAAAGACCAAGTATGTTTTGTGAATCACACACATAAATAAAATATATATGTATTAAAATAGTATATGTTTATATAAACAAAAAAGTAGTAGACATATATATATAACTATGTGTGTGTGTATATATGTATATATGTATATATGTATATATGTATATATGTATATATGTGTGTGTATATAAATATATATATATATATAGCCTATCTTATAAAACAGTAATTTGCAAATTAATCAACACTCCCTCAATCCATCACTCCCTCATTCCATCACAAAGATGGCGGCAGCCACAGAGCTGGAGTGAGCAGGAGGCTTGGGTTGCCTCAGTGATGGAGGAAGCCAAGCTTCCTGCCTGCCCTGGTCAGTCCTGAGCTCTGCTCAAGGCTATAAACTTTCAATTACAGAAGTTAAATAAATTCCAGATACCTGCTTCCAGCCTGCGGGTGTAGCCAGCCTGAAAATGGCCATCAGCCCCTCAGCTAGGTTGACCAAGCACCCCAATGAAGGACCCCACCCTGAAGGAGGTGTGACCAGCCTGAAAACAGCCATCAATCCCTCATCTAGGCTGACCAGGCATCCCAGTAGGGCCCCCCAACATGACAGGGGTGTGAACAACCTGCAAACAGCCATCAGTCCCTCACCCAGGCTAGCCAGGCACCCCAGCAGGGACCTCTACCCTGAAGGAGATATGGCCAGCCTGAAAACAGCCCTCAGCCCCTCACCCAGGCTAGCCAGGCACTTCAGTGGGACCCCCACCTTAAACAGGAACACCCTTCAGGGCAAACCAGCCATCCCCCGTCCATGAACTATGTCTCTATCTTATATAATAATAGGATAATATGCAAATTGACCCTAACAGCAGAACAACTGGGAATGACTGGTCCCTATGGCACACACTGATCACCAGGGGGCAGACATTCAGTGCCGGAGCTGCCCCTGGTGGTTAGTGTGCTTCCACAGGGGGAGCTCTGCTCAGCCACAAGCCAGGCTGCCAGTTGTGGTGGTGGGAGCCTCTCCTGCCTCCTCAGTGGTGTGGTAGGAGCCTTTCCTAGCTCCTCAGCAGTGAAAAGGATGTCTGACTGTAGCTTAGGCTTGCTTCCTGCTGGCAAGTGGACATCCCTCAAGGACTCCTGGGCTGCCAGAGGGATGTCTGACTGCCATCTTAGGCCCAATCCCCTGGGGAGCTGGCCTAAGCCAGCAGGTGGACATTCCCCGCAGGGTCCCAGACTGTGAGAGGGCACAGGCCTGGCTGAGGGATCCTCCCAAGTGCACAAATTTTTGTGCACTGGGCTTCTAGTATATATACATAATGGGTGGCCAGATTATTATGACCGCCTCACATTTGTAGACAAATTAGCTATAATTTTGCCCTGAAGTTGCTAGAGGGCAAGACCATTATAAATAGGGAGGCAGGTTGTTTACCATGACACTAGAAGTGATTTTTTTCTGAAGATATGAGTAAACAGCATGATGTAACAGCCTTTGAGGATGGTATATATATATTTGCACTGAGTGGCTAGATTATTATGACCATCCCATCAGTACTTTGTTGGGCCACCTTTTGCATTCTATACTGTGGCAATTCTTTCTGGTATTGACTCCACGAGACGTTGAAAGGTGATGCGAGGAATCTGACACCATGCCTGATGAATAGCACTGTCCAGTTCTGTGAGATTTGATGGGTGTGCAACCAGCTGCCTAATGGCTCTTTTAACTTCATGCCACAAATGCTCAATTGGATTGATATCTGATGATTGTGGGAGCCACCTAAGCAAGGTAAAGTCTCCCTCATATTCTTGAAAACACTGCTGCACAATACGAGCACTGTGGCATGGTGCATTGTCTTGTTGGAAGAAGCCATCTCCCTTGGGATACGCCATCAACATGGTAGGATGAACTTGATCAGAAATGATACTTAAGTATGTTGTGCTCTTCAGACGTTGTTCCGCATGAATTAAAGGGCCCAAATCATGCCAGGAAGACATGCCCAAAACCATAACACTGCCCCCACCAGCTTGAAGGGTTGTACTTATGCATGTGGGGTGCATGTTTTCATGTTGTTTCCACCAAATTCTCACTCTGCCATCTGCATGATGCAACTGGAAATGTGATTCATCGGACCACATGACTTTTTTCCAATGCTCAACTGTCCAATCCTTGTGTTCCTGTGCAAAGTGGAGAGGTTTTATCTTTGTAACTGCAGATAGCAAAGGTGTTTGAACAGACCAACTTCCATATCCCATATGATGCAGTGTGTAGCTAATTTGTCTATAAACTCAGGTGGTCACAATAATCTGACCACTCAGCAATCTAATCTAATAAAGATGTAATATTGAAATTAACCATTTCTCTGGGATGCTTAAGCCACACCCACCAGCCAATCAGAGCAGCTGTATGCAAATTAGCCCAGCCAAGATGGTGGGCGGAGGCCGCAGCCCGGGACAAGCGGGAGAAGCTGCGCAACGCACAAGCCGCAATCACCGGGGGAGGAGCAGGGCGCCAGCGATGGAGGCCTGGAAATAGATCCGGTCCCAAACTGTGAGAGGGCACAGGCTTGGATGAGGGACCCCCCCAACCCTGCCGAGTGCACAAATTTTTGTGCACCGGGCCCCTACTATATATATATTTTTTTTTCCCCAAGTTCAAAAGCTGTTAAATTGTGCTGTTTATCCATATGTTCAGAAAAAAAAATCACTCTACTGCTTACCTATTTATAATGGTCTGGCCCTCGAGCAACTTCAGTGGGAAATTATAGCTAATTTGCCTATAAATGTCAGATCGTCATAATAATCTGGTGTATATATATGCTAATGTTCTTTGTAATTCTTAAAAATAGGAATAATTACATAACATTGTGGAAATGCTTTTTTGCAAAGGATATTTTAAAAAATGGGACTAGAGAGGATGCTTCTACTCAAATGTATAAAAAATTGTATTCTCAATCCACTGGGTAGAAAATAAGGCTAGGTTTGATTTCCCTTTTAATTTTTCCCTATAAGCTTTGCTAGCATAGACTGTGTTTAATTATCCATATGCAATTAAGCACTTAAGGGATTAATTAATTAGTTGGCATTTGTAACACTTTTAAATATGAAAATCACTGTTTAAGAATTATCATTATTAATATGAACAGATGCAAGGGATTAAAGTATCATTTATGCATGCATAAGCACACCCATCAGCTCTTAGCTTACACTTGATTATGAAGATGGATAAATATGCTGCTGGCTTTATCATGAATGTGAAATCTGTTAGGGGTCTATTCAGAAATATAATTGCTTTTTGAGCCAACATGAGCAACAATTTCTAAACATTAACACGATGGGTCTTCAGAAAAGTATGCCAAAAATTGTATTTGATAATGTCTATTCCAAATTATGGTAAAAAGGGTGTTTTATAAAAGCATATTTAATTGACTTGAGTACATTTCACCATCATTTTCAAAAGATACCTATATTTAATTTTCTTCCAATATTGAAGAAAATTAAACTACTAAAATAACTATGAAACAACCAGTATTTATTTAAAGAAGCAGGAATTGAACTTGAGTCACTCTTTTTACAATTTCTAATAGCAGATGATACATCATACTGCAAAGTTATCAGCTAATTTAAGATATGTCACATTAAATTTGAGTATTTACTATAATTTTTATAATAAAGTATTAATAAATCTTATTTTTCTTAAGTTGAAATGTGTTCATTTAATGGAAGGAAAAACCCTTATGAAATTTTATTTTCTTTATCATGTTGATTCAATAAAATAAGGATTTTTTGGTGCCACATTTACCTAAAGCTCAAACACACTTATTATAGTAAAATCCATATAATCTTTGACCAATGCTTTCATTTTAAACTGAAATAGCACACAAAAACTTACAATTTGATATGTAATATCCCCACACAATATCATAGCAAGTAATAAAGACTTAAATAATACAGACTTTACAGAGTCATTTATAGCAAATTCTTTTTAAAAATATATTTTTGTTGGTTTTTAGAGAGAGAGGAAAGAAGAGGAAGAGAGAGAAGCATCAATGAGAAAGAAACATCAATCAGCCTCCTCCTGCATGCCCCCTACTAGGGACCAAGCCCACAGCTGTAGCATGTGCCCTGACCAGGAATCCAAAAGGCAATCTCTTGGTGCATGGGACAGCACTCAGCTAACTGAACCACACCTGTTGAGTGATAGCAACTTCTTAAATGAGAGAAATCAGTTACCATAGCTCTGCAAGCTATCAGTTAAAATATATAATGTAAAAATGTGTTTTTATTTACATCATTTTTTATTTTTATAAAGCTCTACGCTGGCACTTTTCATTAAAACAATATGTAGGTTGTCATGGTTATGAGGAAATGGCACTTCAATTTACAAATGTACAGCCCCTGTTTTCATGTACCTGTGAGCATGAACATTCTTCAGAATAAAGTATTAAGTATTTATTTTCAGGATAGCACTTAATTTTATTTCTAAATTTAATGAATAAATGTTAAATTAACACTAAGTCAAGGATTAAGCATACAAAGAATAATGCAATGGAGGTTGCACAATTTTGACAGTCTAAATAGGAATGATTTTCTGAATATATTTAGAGTCTCAATAGAGAGATTTTCTTCTCTTAAAACAATTCCATCATGATTTATATAATTGTTCTAACCGGTTTGGCTCAGTGGATAGAGCGTCGGCCTGCAGACTGAAGGGTCCCAGGTTCGATTCCAGTCAAGGGCATGTACCTTGATTGCAGGCACATCCCCAGTAGGGGGTGTGCAGGAGGCAGCTGATCAATGTTTCTCTCTCATCAATGTTTCTAACTCTCTATACCTCTCCCTTTCTCTCTGTAAAAAATCAATAAAATATATATTTTTAAAAAGATTTATATAATTTAACTCCAGCTCTCTAAGGTGTGTAGTTGGATATGATGGATAAATCCCAATGTAACAAACTAAAACATTCTAATTCCTTTTCTTGGGAATTTTAAAAATTGAATGCAAGTATATGATTTGTTCAAGTACAGCATGATTTATTGTCTTTATATTCATTTTTGTCTCAATCTGCAACAGCAATGGCAATCCTATTTTTTCTAAACCACAGAACATCTACTTGATGTCTTCTTAGAAATCAAGCAGTCATTAAATTAAAAGGCTTTTGTGCATTTGTGCATTAAACTAAATAAAATCTGTTAAAAATATTCAGTTTAAAAGCCTACATTTTTTGTTGTTCCAGTCACTCAACTTCTAAGTATCTTTTCAAAATTGTGCCTAAGCAATATCATTGATGATTTTAAAAGATTAGTTATTATATTCTTGAAATAATTCTTCATATAATTAAAGGAAGGTTTAAAATCAGCCTTCAGTTTTCTTCTTTTAGCCCAAATGTTGGACGTTTAAATTGAGGGTTGAGATGTGGAATAGTTATTAGCAATGACAATGACTAGGGATATAGTAGTAGATGACTGAAGTGGAATGAATGGCAAGACCATTGTACATGCGGAGGGCAGAGATATTTAAATCAAAAACAATGAGAATATTGGAAGATAAGAAACAGTGTGCAGAATGTTAAAATATTTCATTGATTAAGAATAGTGACCAGGAAGGTTGAAGCATAAAGATAAAAACATATGCATCACAGCTACTGAATTTTTCAGGGGGAAGCATGAAACAGTGATATACAAGTAGTGATGAAAAGTTATTCAAAGGCCTCATCCACCTTCTCTTCATTACACAAATGATAAAGAGAGAAAATAGCACCTTCATCTTACATTTAAGGCTTTACTTTTTGCGAAAAGCTTCAATGGATTTTGGTGATAACAGATTATTAGTTCAAGCAAACATCAAAGAAAACCTTGTACTGACAGGGTTAGGAAGTGTTGAACACTGAATTCATGTCAGGAGATACATTGAACAGTATGTGAATGAGCCTAAATTCTGGCATATAATCTGAGAAGCTGGTAATTACCCTGATACCAGGTACACAAGAAAATGAGATATGATTGAAGTTTCTTCGAAAGAGCTATCAGTCAAAACACTTTTTGAGACTGTTCTCAATAGGCAGGCTGTATGATTAAGGTCCAAGATGCTGAGGAAGTGGCGATAGAAAGTGGATGAGCCCTTTAATCCTGCTATGGGCCATTTAAAACAGGGGAGCCCATATTTAGATGAGTCACCTGGTTAACCCCAGGGGTCTGGAATTTTTAATTGATGTGCCTCAAGTGGGTTAATTCTTACTACATGTCATGAAAACTAGATGCATTATTTGAGTGAGAAAAATGTCTTTCATTTAAGAATCTCCTTGCACCATTGCTCTAGTAGCTAACTTCTTTTCCTCTCATCCATTCTCTTTCCCTCCTCCCCAGCAGTTTGGGTATTGAACTTATATTGATTGCATAAATTTCTCATAACTTCATTCTTACTTTTTCTCTTCTTTATCTAGTCATTCTACGCACTGAAGAAATCCTTAACTTTATCTCTAAATGAATGTTCTACTTTGGTTATTGTATTATTTTTACTTCCAAGTGTATTTCCTGTTTACGAAATGTCCCCTTTTTAAAGCACCTTGTACTTATTTTTATGAATTTAATGAACTTTCTGATATTTCTGGAGATGTTAACTATATTGATTTTTTTTCTATTCTCTCTTTATTGCCTGTTTTCTCTACATTTCTTTTATAAGTTTCTTGGTCTTGGTGTATCTCATTTATGCAAAATTATTTTCTCAAAGCTATGTGATGACAACTGTCTATTCATAATTAAGAATGTGGCCTTAGTCCTAGCTGTTTGGCTCAGTGGGTAGAGCATCAGGCTGCGGACTGTAGGATCCCAGGTTGGATTCTGGCCAAGGGCATGTACCTCAGTTGCGGGTGAGGATCATGCGGGAGGCAGCCCCTGGATGTGTCTCTCTCTCAGTGATGTTTCTCTCTCTGTCTCTCCCCTGCCTTTATTAAAAAAATTCTCAAGTGATGATTAACAAAACAAAATAACAACAGAAAATATGGCCTTAAAAACAGCCAGAGATCTTTGTTTTAAGTGAGAAATTGGGGAAGATCTTTTTTACTTTTTGACAATAACTCCCACATAACATAACAAGTATTTTATCTAGGCCTATGTATTATCTTCAGAGAAGTATATGCTAATTTAATGAGTGAAATGATAGAAAGAATATGTCAATGTGCTCTTGGTCTTTGGCCTTACCTACATGAAGGAGATTGAGGGTCTTATTGTTCAGTATTGGTAATTTGTCTAATTGTCATTGGTTCTTGTTTTTAATAGGATGCCTCTGTCTAATGTTCCAAGAAAGATCCTTAATTTTTTCTCAAAGAATAAATGTTCTGTTTACTTCTTGGGGAGATGTACCTATCATATCTATCTGATTTCTCTGGTATGTGGAAGGCTTATTGGGTTTTAATATCTTATTCATGTTTTTAATATTCTTTTGTTTTTAGTCTCATACCTTACTCTCATCTTTAGAAATTCTCTCCATTAGGCAATTCTGGATCTGTCCATCTAGGTGAAAATTAATTCACTTTTTTGCTTAATAAACGGACATATTTTATTTTTCTATTTAAAAATAGTCTCTAAATGCCTGTCCATCCACTTTCTACCCCCCAAAGTGAGTTTAAATCATTCACCTCGTGTCCTCTGCTCTCTCCCATTTTCTTGGCATGCCTTATGACCAGTTTAATGATATTGTCCAAAGCACCAAAAATTGATATGGTCACACAATATGCTATGTTTAGTTTATGTCTTATATTATATTCCTCTATTTTTTACTAATTTATTTATTTATTTAAATTTTAAGCTAAAAAGTTGGCAGTGTGTTTTGTCACTAAATTATTTTAAGTGAAACTGAATTCAAGTAAAATGTTATAGAGAACTATTTTATACCGACATTTGTTTTTTCATAAGTATACATATATTTATCATAAATAAGAAAAACGTATGAAATAATCATTCTCATTTTAAAATTTTTATGTGTAGATGGAGGAACAAATTTTTACATAAATTTTTAAAGTGTTAGATGCAAGTTGATTTTTCTTTATGGTGAGCTACATCAGCTACTGAGTCATAATGAAAAAAGACTCATATAAAAAGTCCTGAATTCATTGTTAAAGTCCCTCTGGTTCACCTTAAACTCCATAAAACTTATAATGAACTTGTAGGACCTGGTCAAAATCTTTGGCAATGAAAAGAGAATACTGGTACAATTTTCTGTGGCCTTGTAAAAGTAAGCTGAAAACATCTGCTAAAACAACTTGTCACTCTTATACCCATATATCTGAGATATAGTGCAATATTCTGCTATATAGTAGGCAGGCAACAAGAAGAAATAAATTGCTCAGTAAAACATAAACAATTCAAAAAGCTATTGTTTTGCCTCTAAGAAAATGTTACAAAAAGAATTTTTCCATAAAATGAATTTTCTTAAGATATAAAAAACAGGAGAATGAAGTCTCCTAAAATATTTTAAATAGTTGAAAAGTAATAGCACACATGTAAAGAACAGCATGTCTGGTCAACTTGTGATCCTAATACCTGGAGGACCGTTGTTCCCTGGAGTTTTAAAAATAAAGGCAGTTCATTATGAAGACTGTTTAAGAAACCGCTTTTACTTTTTTAAATTAGTATCATTTTTCTACAGAAAAATCTCTTCTAAAGATGAAAAATATAGAAAGACCATTTAACTTAAAAATATTCATAGGTAGGCTTTTGTTTTGAGGAAGAATTCTAGAATACCCACCATCAAGACAACGTCAAAATCTTATGATTCATAAAGAAAGCATTTTATTCAGAATTGACCCAGTTTGATCATTGGATTATATGTCCCACACATGTTGATTATTTTATTGAGGAGATTTTATCTAAGGTTTTAATTTTACTAAGCACCTACATTGTCAAGTGCTGAGCTAGATTCTGTGGGTACTACTGAATGATTTATTGAAACAGATCGCATATACTTTTTAAAAAGATTAGCACTGAATGGATGGTTCAGTTGGTTGTAACATCATCCTGGTACACCAAAAGGCTATGAGTTACATTTTGGGTCAGGCACATACCTGGGTTGCAGGTTCAGTCCCTGGTCAGGGTGTGTACAGAGGCAACCCACCTATGTTTCTCTCTCACATCAATGACTCCTTAGGTGAGAATTTAAAAATAAATAAAAAATGTTAGGCTACCTTTTCTCCTGAAAAAAATGTTTATTATTTTTTTAAAAAATAATATTCATTTGTTTAATTATTTAATTTTTAAAATTAAATAATTATTTAATTTTTTAAAAATTATTTAATTTTAAAAAATTATTTAATTTTTAAAAAATTGAATTACAGTTTGCATTAAATATTATTTTATATTAGCTTCAAGATAGCTTTGTACGGCATTTATAACATTTACAAAGTGATCCCCTGATAAGTCTACTGGCCACCTTGCACCATACATAGTTTTGTTTTGTTTTTTTAATATACTTTTATTGATTTCAGACAGGAAGGGAGAGGAAGAGAGAGAGATAGAAGCATCAATGATGAGAGAGAATCATTGATGGGCTGCTCCCTGCATGCTTCCTACTGAATATCGAGCCTTCAACCCAGGCATATGCCCTTGACCAGAATCAAACTCTGGACCGTTCAGTCCTCAGCGGACTCTCTATCCACGAGCTGAAACAGCTAGGGGCCACCATACATAGTTTTCACAACATGATTGACTACATTCCCTGTACTTTGCATCCTGTGACTATTTTGTAGTTACCAATTTGTACTTCTTAATTCCTTTACCTTTCGCCCAGCTTCCTAGCACCCTCCCATCTGGCAGCCATTAGTTTGTTCCCTGTATCTACTGCTATGAGTCTACTTCTGTTTTGTTTGTTTACATATTTTGTTCTTTAGATCCCCAGGACAAGTGAAATTATATGTTATTGATCTTTCTCTGTCTGACTTATTTTACTTAACATAATACCCTAGGTCTATCCAGGTTGTCCCAAATGGTAAGACTCCATTTTTTTTTCTTTTTGCTGATTAGCAATCCATTGTATCTCTGTACCATAACTTCTTTATCCAGTTGTCTACTGATAGGCACTTAGATTGTTTCTATATCTTGGCAATTGTAAATAATGCTGCAATGGCTATAGGGATACATAGAGGATGAGGCAAAAGTAAGTCTACAGTCATATGTGAAACAGAATTTATTTTTGTATTGTTATTTTTTAATTATTGTATTATTTCCCATATGAACAATTACAAATCTACTCCCCCCCCCACCCTGTATATCTTTTCAAATTAGTGTTTTGGATTTCTTCAAAAAGATACCCAAAAGTGGAATTGCTGAATCAAACTTTTCTTACTTTGATCGAGTTTTCTTTCATGATTTTTACTTCTTTTAGTGGCAGGGCAGTTTTCTTACTTTTTATAATTTACATTCATAGTTTTCCTAAAACGTATAAATACATTTAAAATATTTTCTCTTAATTGAAAAATAACCATATGGATAACCTCTTACCATATTATAGAACAGAAGCTGCAATAAACTTATTTTCTATGTCTATTCTCCCATATTTTATTGAACTCATGTAGAATTCTAATCCCTGTATTGATTGTAAAATTGCTGTCTATTTTGACCATATATTTTATGATTTTTTCATTAGCAATCATTTTAAATTTTATAGCCATATTGTCAGCAACTATATGAATTTAATTAAAAGTTATATTGCACACATCTTTCATCGCTGCTTCCTATGTCAAAATTATTTTCCTTGAACTTTTTTTTTGTTTTGTTGAATCATTATCTTCAATAATTTTTCCTAGGAAGTGCCTATTTTCTTAAGATATAAACAACAAGAGAATGAAGTCTTCTAAATAATTTGATTTTGTAGTCATATATTGGTATAGAATTCTATAATCAAATCCTTTGATTGTAGGCATTGTTCCATACTCCTTTAGCATCCATTTAAACAACTAAGAATTTACTTGTAGAAATACTCTTCTTTATTTTAAATTTTATTTGTAGTTTAGAATTTTTTAAAATGTATTAATATTATGACTCAAATTAATATTAAGAATCAAAGTGAATGGGTATAAAAATAATAGCAAATAATGGGTAATTCTAAAACTTCTGCTAGGCATTGTTCTAAAACTTTTATATTACATTAACTAAATCTTGATAATCTGTATATATAAAAGCCAAATGGCCAGAATGTTGGAATGACCGGAACAACCAGAATGACTGGTCGCTATGACAAACACTGTGGCCAGCCAACTGGCCTAATGAGGAGGCGGCCTTTCTCCCTGGCTGACCCTGCCCCCAACTGGCACCTCCTCCCTGATCACGGGTGGGACTGGCTGGCCAAGCTCCCACATCCCCTCCCTCCCACCAGCCAGGACCAATCGGTCCCCATCAGGGTAGGCCCACCAGACCCCACCTGTGCATGAATTCATGCACTAGGCCTCTAGTAACATAAAAAAATAAGTTCTATTTTTATAAATTTATGAATAAAAAGCTGAGCAAGAATACTTGACATTTGTCTGGGGGAAAATGCCAAGTAGTGGTAAAGGTAGGATATAAACATTCCATTGCAGTCTTTGATCTTGAGTATATGTGATATTAATAAACACTTTAGAATTTCCTTATAAATATATGTGTAGGATCTGTAGTGACTGGGACACCAAGGCAAGATTTAATGAGGAGATGGTTTTTTACCTGAAATCTTAAGAAGGCATGGATATTAAAATATAGTACATGAATCAATAAAGATAAATTCACTGGCTTATTTGAGCAGTATTTACACTTTGGTGTACTAAGGTCATCTGGACTTATTGTTAAAAGTATAGAATACAAAATTCAGGTTATAAATAAGTTATGGGGGTATAATATACAAGCATCAGGAATATAGTCAATAATATCATAACTTTATATGGTAACAGATGATCATCAGACTTTTTGTGGTGATCACATCATTAGGTCTATATATGTTGAATCACTATGTGGTAAACTTGAGACTAATATAATATTGAATGTAAACTATCCTATATAATAAAAGCCTAATATACAAAGTGCCCAGTCATCCATTCAACCAATCAAAGCATAATATGCTAATAATATACTAAGGCTGCTCAACTGCTCCCTATGACATTCACTGGCCACCAGGAAGAAGATGCTCAATGCAGGAGCTGCTCCCTGGTGGTCAGTGCACTCCCACAGGAGAGCACCACTCAGTCAGAAGCCAGGCTCATGGCTGGTGAGTGCAGCGGAGGTGGAAGGAGCCTCTTCCAGACTGCACAAATTATGTGCACCGGGCCTCTGGTACTTTAATAAAAATAATACAGATTTCTGAGCTCTATTTCTTTGTTTGTTTTGTGTTGTGTTGTTTCGTTTTATGAAAATCTTAAGTGTATCAGCAAATTATCTTTTTAAACAAGTTCTCTAAGTTATTTTGATGCCCATAATCCAAGGAGGACACTATGAGAAATTATAAGTATTCTGAACTCAAGTTGAGTTCCCATTTCAATGAAATGAGGCAGAAGGGATCAGAACAAACATAGCACAATTTATCTCAGTGGCAAATTGCATCAATATAAAAAGCAATACAAAATACAATAGAAATCAGTTACTGTTTCTTAGGTTTTTGCATTTATTTCATTGTAAATTCACAATGTAAATGTGTGCAATAGTGTTTATGCCATTGCCATAGATAGTACCTAATATTATCTTACCAAATTCATATATCCTATTTTCTGACTCATACTTTGCAAATTATTCCAACTCTCCAAAAAAGGATATTAGTTCTTATCATAGATGCATAGTCTAACATTTCAGTCAAAAATGTTTTTTTTAAGTATAAGGATATGTTTTAGTGATTAATATTGATTTCCTTCTCTTATGAAAAGAGCATTTATCATCCCTTAGTGTTTTCAAACATCTCTTAGTGACACCATAAATCATTCCATGGGATCACAGGGACCAATGGCATTCTGAACCACTTATTCTACTTTATAATATAATTTGCGTTAAGACTATTTTTAGAGTATACTTCTTGTGGAAGTCAGGTCAAAAAAGACAGCAGCATAATATTGCTTTCAAAGTTTAAGATCATATTTTGATTAACAATGGTAACAATTGCAGGTTTGGTGAAAAGATGTTCAATTTTATTGAAGTTATTGTGTCCTGCCCTGATTCCCTTGGCAGGATTAGTTTCCATCTCCTTCAGTCTGGGAAGTTGGTGTCTGTTATATCAGCTAATGTATTGACTGTACTACTTTTCTAACTGTTCTCCCCACACTAGACTATATGCTCCTCAAGGCTTACTCCATTCATTTCTTTATTCATTCAGTCAGTCATCTATGCAATTAAAATGTGTTTGAGAACATTTATCGGAAATAATATGCAAAATATATAGTGAGATAGAAACAGAAAAGGAAGAAAAAAATTAAAGGATGATATTGGATGCTCCAAAAATATAAACTATAATAATTTGAGGATTTAATCTTTTCTATCTCCCCTGATGACTAGTCCCTTTCATGGTACCTAGTAAAAATTCAATAAATATTTGTTTAATTAATTAATTAGATGGCATACCATACTCCCAGATTGAATTATTTTTTGTAAATATACCTTTCAAGAATATTCTTCAAATTAATCCAAAGAAAAATGTTGTCTGTAGCATAAAATTTAAAAAGATAACCTAAACCCTAACTGGTTTGGCTCAGTGGATAGAGCGTTGGCCTGCAGACTGAAAGGTCCCAGGTTCGATTCCGGTCAAGGGCATGTACCTTGGTTGCAGGTATATCCTCAGTAGGATGTGTGCAAGAGGCAGCTGATCGATATTTCTCTCTCATCGATATTTCTAACTCTCTATCCTCCTCCCTTCCTCTCGGTAAAAATATCAATAAAATATATTTTTTAAAAAGTTAATAAAAAGATAACCTAAAATATATTTCAATTTTATTTGTGGTTTTAGATATAAAAATGAGAGACAGTCATTACCAAATCTGGCTCTGCATAAAAATAAGGAATGTTTTAGTAATGCACCAATAATAAACACTGCACAGGATTCTCAGGTTTTGAACAAAAAATATAGTAAATACTAGTAACTCAGAATAATAAATAATTACATAATTACAAAATTTGTTTCATATATTTTCTTCAAAGCATGGTATATTTTGGTTGCTTAATATTTGAAATTATGCTTACAACTAATCTAATCTAATAAAAGAGTAATATTGAAATTGACCATTTCTTTGAGGTGCCTAAGCCATGCCCACCAGCCAATCAGAGCGACTGTATACAAATTAACCCAGCCAAGATGGAGGCTGGCCGTCACAGAGCTAGAGTAAACAGCAGACTTCCATTGCACCAGGAGTAAACTGTCTGCCTAGGCCAGCTGGGCCTCTCTCTGCTCACGGCAACATAGTTGCAACATTGTTTCAATTATAGAAGTCAGGAGGCTCCGTTGCACCAGCGATGGAGGAAACTGCCTGTCTAGGCTGGCTGGGTCTCTCTCTGCTCACGGCAACATTCTTTTAATTATAGAAGCTACAGAGCTGAAGCCAACAGGAAGCTTCATTACCTGCCTAGGCCTCAGCTTAAAGGAACACTATATCAATTATAGAAGATAAATAAACCCCAGAAACCTGCTTCCAGTCAGCCTTGTTGGGACGTTGGGTCAATGGGAGCTGTGGGCAGCCTAAAACCCTGAAAATGTCCCTCAGCCCCGCACCCAGGCTGCCCAGATACCCCAGTAGGGACCCAAAACCTGAAGGGACTGTGAGCAGCCTGCAAACAGCCATTGCCCCTCACCCAGGCTGGCCAAGCACACCAGCAGTTGGACATCCCCTGAGGGGTCCCAGACTGCAAGAGAGCACAAGCTGGGCTGAGGGACACCCCGAGTGCACAAATTTTTGTGCACCGGGCCCCTAGTTAAATATAATACAATTTCAAGATGTTGGCTTTGAAAACAGGCTAATACTAAATGTTATTCTTACAAGTTTATATACTCAAAAACCAACAACAGGGCCTTTAACCTCTGGCATACTCTGGTCAGGGACCCCACATTACAGTATAGATAAACAAATCTGTATAAGAAATAAGAAATAGCACTAATTGGTGAATAATATTAAGTAGCATTTTTATATTGTATTCCTTTATTCTCAAGCTATACCTACCTACATTCAGGAATGAATTTCCAGGGCATTTATGTTACAAATGTTCTAAGAAAGTATGCCATTGTCTCTTTAATCTTCTTAATCTTTTCATGGTAAACTTGAAAAGAGAAACTCAACCCTAAATATAGCTGTCAGACTAGCACAGCTATGGTAGTGTTATATTGTGTATTTTACATTATATAATTTAAAACATAATTTTTGTTTAGAAGAGGATTAGCCTATAGAGATGGGCGATATTAATCTGCAGTAACAAATAACCCTAACACCTCAGTAGCCTCAAAATCAAACATTTAATTCTTTTTCATACTCTAAGTCCATGGAATGCTGACAGCCAGCGACTATGCTCTGAGTCATTGTCATAGTTACACCAGGCAGAGACCACTGGAACAGCCACATATGAAATGTGGCCAGGGATTTAGGTAGAGGGAAAATAATAGATGAAAACTGCACATTTGCTCTCAGAACATCAATCAAAATTGGCACTCATCACTCCTACTCACAACTGAGTTCAGTTGGAGGCAGGAAACTACCCTCTATTAAAAGGAGAGACAGTACTTCTGAATAGTCTCAAATGACTTCTACAGGCAGATTTCAACATTTAACATGGATTTAGTTGGCATTCATTATTAGAATTTATTTGCTTTAGCCAACATTATTTTTAGATATTGGAAACTGTTATAAGATCCATTTTAAAAAATTTTGTACCTGTAAAATATACTTCTTTAAGTGTACATATTAACATGTTAAATTCATGTTCAGAAAGAATATGAACCAAATTGAAGGAGCATCATGGAAATAATGTGAGGGCAATGTTTTAAAAATGGTTCCTCAAAGTAATGTAAATAATACTGAAAATTTTCTATTTGTGGTTATTTCTTGTATTATTCATATTGAAAGTGGTATAAACTATATGTTGGGTACAAGTTCCTCAGCCCAGCCTGCCCCCTCTCACATACTGGGAGCCCTCAGGGGGTGTCCTACTGATGGCTTAGGCCCACTCCCTGCTCCCTTGGGGAGCTGGCCTAAGCTGCAGTCTGTCCTGCTTTTGTGGGAGGCGACAAGGCTAATCAGGAGAAGCCACCAGCCCCATCACCCCGCTGCTGCAGCCACTGCCAGTCACCACCAAGGTGTTTTCATCAACACAGATTCTAGTCCCTTCACCATGAAGAAATTACAACTTTCTTTAGTCGTTTTCAAGACGTGTCTTTCATAGGAAATGATATTTCTTTCTTTTCTTTTTTTTTTATCCTCACCTGAGAGTATGTTTCCATTGATTTTTAAAGAATGTGGAAGAGAAGGAAAAAACAGAAAGAAACATTGAAGTGAGAGGAACACTGATTGGTTGCCTCCTGCATGAGCCCTGACCTGGGCCCCAGCCAGGAAGGAGCCTGCAACCTAGGTACATGCCCTTGGTCAGAATTGAACCCAGACCCTGCAGTCAGCAGGCTGAGGCATTATGCACTGAGCCAAACCGGCTAGGGCAGGATATGACATTTCTTAGCCCTCCAGCAGTGGACCTTCATTTGTTTTCTCCATGAGTGTGGTATAAAAACCCTAGATCACCTTTTTGGATTCTTATTACCCAAGTTACTAAGAATATTACCAGTGGCATACAGGGAGCTTAGCCAATGAGCGGTCAGAAAAGGTGTTTCCTCTGTAGTTCACTCTGGTCACTGGCTCCACCTCTGTCCTTCTAATCCCAGATCCACCCTTGCCCAGGCCTGTAACCTCTGGCTGAGAATGCAGACCTGGGCAGGGGACCCCCAGACCTCTGCAATGGCTGTTTCCAACCCTGCCCAGACCCCTGCAATCTCCATCTCCGCCCTTGCCTAAGTCCTTGTGATCGCTGGCTCCACCACAGCCCAGGATTTCAGCCTCTGGCCAAGGCTGCAGGCCTGGGCAGGGGGCTCCCAAGCCCCTCCTGCTGGAAACTGATTGTTTTCACCAACCTTGGTTACTCTGAAAGGTCAGAGCTAGGCACCCATTGTTTAAATTGAAACATTGTTAAAGCAAACCTCCACCTGTTAATTACATGTAAATTCTTGCTTGGAATTTCCTGCTTGAAGAATATAGATGCCTCCCATAGTCTCAATAAAAGGCTGGTGAGGCCTGGGCACCAGTGATAGTGGCTCCCACTAGAGGTAGACTCTCCACCTGCCCCCTCCCCCCATTTCCAAATTGATTCTCTGCTAGCCTCTCTGTCTTCATTTTGTGTGCAGCCTTCTCCAGAACTCGAACCCTGAACAAGAATGCTGAACCACGCGGGAAGTGAAAGGGGCTCCCACACCCTCTGATCGCCAGCTTCATAGAGCCCAGGCCCCTATGATCACTGGCTCTTATCCTGCCCCTGCCATCGCCAGCTCCAGCCTTGTCCCACTGCAGCCTCTGGCTAAAGCTACAGGCCTGGGCAGAGGACCCCTGCTTTGCCAGCTCCATCCCTGCCCCTTTGATTGCCAGCTCCATGGAGCCCAGGCCTCTGCGATCACTGGCTTTGCCCCTGCCCAGGCCTACAGCCTTTGGCCAAGGCTGCAGCCTGGGCATAGGACCCTCAGACCCCTGCTTTGCCAGCTCTACCAGTGCCTAGACTCCTGCTATCACTGGCTCTGCCTCTGATCCCTCCAATCACTGGTTCTGCCCCTGCCCATGCCTGAGGCCTCTGGAGAAGGTCTCTGGCATGAGCAGGGGACCCCAAGCCCCCTCTGTTCACCTCTTGGGCCCCTGCCTCTACCACCACCTGCCTGGCTAATAGGCCTGACCACTTCAGTGGTGGGGCTGAGCCGGACTGGGTGCCGTCATCTTGTGGCTATGGAGCCTGCCATCTTGTGGCTATGGGGATGGCCATCTTTGTGACAGAGTGATGCCTAATTTGCATATTAACTTTTATTAGATAGGATGGGCACTGCCATCTTGTGGCTATGGGTGCCATCATCTTGTAGCTATGGGGTGTTATGGGCTCCCCAGGAGTGACGCCCACCAGAGCCAAGCTGAAGTCTTATGAAGCCTTTATTACACACTCGAGCGCGGCCCATGCTTCACTGACAGCAGCGAGTGGCGTGAGCACCGGACAGTTGCAGCAAGCCTCCTATTATCCCCACAGAGGGGTTTGGCAATGATAGATTAGTGAATACACATAGAAAGCAAAGCTTTAGGTCAACTAGGGTGCAAGGATGAAAAACTTCAAAACTTTATCATGCGGTTTAGGGAGTTTCTGCTTGTTCTGGTTTCTGCCCGCTAACAAACAGGTACTAATCTGTGGGGGGATCTCTCTGAAGGCAGAGCAGCTGCTATCCATTGTAGGGAGTTCCTTCTACTTGGCTGGAGTATGACCAACTGCATCCTACATCCTTCTTTCTTTCATTAGCTCAACCTTGGTTAAATGCTACATTCCCTACTGGTCTTTTCCTAGAATCAAATCCTTGATTCTCGGTGTCCCCCTTCCTCTTCTGAATGTCTTATTTTCCTTATTATTTAAGCCAGGAAGCATCTACAGAAGCCAGAAATAGCAGGGTTAAAACTTCAAAGATTTTATATAAGATGGATGCATCAGTGGCGGCCATCTTTGTGATGGAATGATGCCTAATTACTCTTTTATTAGCTAGGATGGGCACTGCCATCTTTGTGATGGAGTGTCACTTAATTTGCATATTACTCTTTTTGTTAGATAGGATATCACCCCAATAAATTCAATACAATTTTTAAAAAATAATTGGATAAATAAAGGTTCTTATAATATGACTTTTACCAGTAAGAACCTATAGCTTGTATCAATTTGGATAAAATTAATTCAGTCCAGGTGAGAAATCACATGAAAACGTATGTATCTACATCATGGCCATTAATTCACAGAGGTGAAGAAAGGTCTTAGTTTCAGTGTAACAGTATGAAATGTGTGAAACTCAAATACCTGCATTTTATTTCAGTTTTAATCCAATATGATATAGTATTTACATTGTAACTATTTTCTTCTACCTTTCATTTTTATAAAGGAGCTCTTCCCAGCTTCATTTTAAAATGCACAGCTCCTCTTCAATCTTTCAGCTCCGTGCATGTATTAAGCCAGATAAATCACTGTTATCTGTAGGGGAAACACTGAGAGAGAATGAATGGGAGATGTGTTTACTGAGTGCTCTCAACATGTGATGCCTATGTTGGACACTTGACGATCAATTTTCAATGCGATGTTAGGTAGTAGGTATGATTATAGCAATTTTACAAGTGGAAAAACAAACTCAAGGCTGTTAAGTAATTTCCTCAGGCTAACGTGGCTGGTAAATATAAGGAATACTTCTTGTTTCTGTGGGATTCTGAAAGTTCCTATAGATTGAAAAAATACATGTTGAGAATTTGACTGTAGTTGATTTTTATTATCCATTTAGCAGAAACACTGTTTGTTCTTGGATTATGCTTTACTGCTTTTATCCCATGTGATTTGATTCTCCTTTTATCCCCATTAATCTCTTTCTTTTGCCCATAGAATATTTTATGTAGACAACATACATTGACAGTTTTGTGTATTTAATTAAGGACTCTTATATGTCTTTGTGTCAGCCTCTACTCACTTTATATGAGTAATACTTGGCTCTGCACAAACCTATAAATACCTCAAAAGCAGATATAGTAGTTTAGGTATAATAGATATCTCCTGAAGCAGAGACTACAACTTTAAGATGCCTTTTAAATGATTTGAAATATGTCATGAAATACAGCTTCAGACCAATTAATTTGTTCAGCATTTACTATAGTTTGAATTAGACCTTTATTCTTATAATATTAAAATGCTACTGACATTAGCTTTGACTCCTTATAAACTTTGTCCATTTAAGAAAGCATTTAAGCCATGTTGGCCCATAGACTGAAGTGTCTTGGGTTCAATTCTTGTCAAGGGCACATATTTCAGTTGGTGGCCAGGACAGGGTGAGTGTAGGAGGCGACCAATTGATGTGCCTCTCTCATACTGATGTTTCTCTCTGTCTCTACTCTCTACTCCTCTAAAAATCAATGGAAAAAATATCCGCAGGTGAGGATGAAGGAGAAGAAGAAGAAGAAGAAGAAGAAGAAGAAGAAGAAGAAGAAGAAGAAGAAGAAAAAGAAGAAGAAGAAGAAGGAGAAGAAGGAGAAAGAAAACTCACTGGTCACTTGTTGGGAGGAGGATGGGAAAGTCAAGGAATCA
>PVJC01007195.1:6160-52411 GCA_004026665.1 Murina feae
AAGGAGGGTGCATGGCAGGGATCTTGGGGGGCTGAGGGGCAGGGGGTCGTGCTGGGCTAGTGGCAGAGATGATGGGAGGTTGGTGGACAGGGGGCAGATCTGGATAGTTGACAGAGATCACGGGGAACTGGTGGTCAGGGCGCAAAGCTGGGTGCGTGGCAGGGGTCCTGGGGGGCTCCGGGGCAGGGGCCAGGGCTGGGTGTGCGGCAGAAGTGATAGCAGGTTGGTGGGCAGAAGGCAGTGTAGGGCGTGTGGCAGAGACCACCACGGGCCGGGTGACAGAGAGCACTGAGGAGTGATAGGGGCCCCTGGGAGCGCTGAGGGGGGGAGGCCAGGTGGGGTCCAGGTAGAGCATCTGTGGCTCTCGGTCCTCTGGGAAGCGAGGTCCATACGTGGCCTCCATCCACGGCATCCCAGGCATCTCTGTCCAGCCATCATCGAAGCCCTCCCAGGCCTCACCTCCGTCCTCCTCATCCTCCCTGTCATCCAGCAGCTTCTCCCCAAGGTCCTGGGAGGCTGGAGCACCCACGTCCCCAGCAGGGCTGCAGCTGATGCCGTCAGCCTCCAGCTCGTGGCCCTCGCTGCAGTAGCACTCAAAGCCGCCGACGTAGTTGACACACATCTGCTGGCACACGCCGGCGATCTGGCACTCGTCCGTGTCGACACAGCGGTGGGGCTCGTCCTCGGCGGGCCGGAAACCCAGGCGGCAGTGGCAGCTGTAGCCCTGTGGCCCGCCGGGCTCACACTGCTGTTCGCACGGGGCCTGGGCACAGGGGTCCTCACAGCTGCGCCCGTCCGCGGCCAGCCGGAGGCCTTCAGTGCAGCGGCAGGACCCCCGGCCGTCCGCCTCCTCCACACACTCCTGTTCACAGCCCCCGTTGTCCGCGTCGCAGCCGCCGGCGCCTGGGCACAGAGGCCCAGCCCGCGACCAGCTCACACCGCCCTGGGGCTGCTTCACGCACAGCACAGAGGCCTCCCGGCCAGCCTGGCACGGCACAGCGGCCATGGAGCCGAAGGGCAGCCACTCCAACTCGGTGGAGACCAGGTGGAAGGGTGTGGTGTAGATGGCGGGGCCAGCCTGGCCAGCCTCCTCCGGCAGCGCTGGGCAGGAGCCCTCAGAGCCGAACTGACACAGGTAGCCATCCACGGCCAGCGTGCAGGAGCCCTCCAGCCAGCGGTGCTCCCCGGTGGCCTCCAGGGCCGCGCAGCGCTGGGCCCGGCAGGGCCCGCCCGTGGCAGGCTGGGCCCAGTTGGTGAAGGCCGTGTCCTGGTCCCCCGTGGTCCACGTGAAGCCGCGCAGTGGGCGCTGCGGCTGGCATTGCCGGGCCTGCCGCTGCAATCCGATCCACAGCAGCCCGCTGGCTGGGCCGGCTCCCACCAGGCTGTCCACGCGCTGGGCCTCCTCAGGGGTCCGCGGGGTGGCCAGGTCGCCCCCCAACTCTCGGCAGGCCCGCCAGGCTTCCAGGAAGGTGCAGCGCCGCGGGAAGAGCGCGTAGCAGCTGTCGGGGCTGCAGGCGGCGCGGGGCTCCGTGGCCCAGGAGACCTGGCCCAGCGTGGGCACCGCGGCGGCCCAGGCCAGCAGCAGGCGCAGCAGCATCGCGACGCCCCCCGACTGGCCCAGGCCGGGTCCGCGGCCGCTCTTGACAGGGGGAGGGCCGGGGGCGGGCCGGGGGCGGGCCCCGCCGGATCGAAGCCTTGTAAGGAGTGGGCTGGGGCCGCCGCCAGCTCCCTGCTCCCGCTCCCGGGGGGCTGCCCGAGCAGGAAGCAGTGGGGCGGGGGGCAGGGGTAGGGGGTGCTGGGGCGAGGGGAGGGGACCAGCCTGCCTGGAGAGGCTGGACGACCCTCGGGAAACTCCAGCGCAGCCTGGGCTCCTGGCGTGGGGTGAGGTCACTTCCCAGAGACCGACCGTGACCCGAATCTGGACACACGAATCTCATCACACCCCTGAGCAGTCTCACAGCCCAACAGCTTGCCGTATCATACATGTGGAAACGTGCTCTGACTCATGCCCTTCACATCGCACACGTGTGTATGCTCCCCTCCCCACGCACGAGGTCTCTCCGTGGACCAGGTTTGCACATAGGCTGACATGCTAAGCCCTTCCCCTCACTATAGACCCACGCAAGCCTGCAGCCCGCTTCCCACACATTCACGTGCTCTGACATGCTACCCCCAGGTGCACATACATTCTACATGCCCTAACACATGGGAGCCCCTTGATCACAGCACACACAGACTTCTTTAAAAAAAAATTTTTTTTTTTATTGCTTAAAGTATTACAACAAGTGATAGATAGGTCTCCATTTTTTTCCCCTTGCCCTTCCCCCTCCTCCTCCCTAACCCAAAAAAATTTTTTTTATTTGTTGATTTGACAGAGAGAGAGAGAGGAAAGGGGGTGGGGAGGAAAACATCAGTTTGCTGCTCCACTTGTTTATGCGTTAATTGTTGATTCTTGTATGTGTCTGTGGGGAGGTCTAACCTTCAGCCTTGGTCAGGATGACACTGACAAACTGAGCTACCCGGCCAGGCCAGGCACCGACACCGCCAATCCCTCACTTACATACTAAGCTCCTGCCTCAACCTCCCCCTCACCCCAAGCTTCCTGGCTCCAGCTGGACTGGGGGTGGGGGGTGGGGAAGGAGGAGGGACAGGGAGCCGCTCTCCCTAAACCTCTGCTCAGCCTGGGGTCCTGGGAACCTGGGCTTAGAGGGAAAGGAGGCCACCCCCAAACAGGAAATGCTTCTCTGGGCTCCTGCTGCAGGAGGGCAGGGTGTGGGGGGAGGGGCCGGGCTGCGCGGGGTGAGCAGGGCTAGCCGCAGGGAACTGGCGAGAGACCATGTATGGGCATGGGGCACACAGTGACACACATGTGTGTATGACACAGGCATCCCATGTGTGGAGCCCTCCCTGCCCTCAGGGCCTGCTGCGTAGGCCTGGCCAGGGTCCTCTTCCTGCCCCTCGTGGAGGCCTCTGGAGGCTGTGCACTGAGCCCTTGGTCCAGGATGGTCCCTGGGGAGCGGATGGTCAGATTAACCCGTGCACACCCACCGCACTCTTGGCAGAAGTTTGACCTGCGAGTGGGGACATGATTTTCACTCTGCCGCTGGTCTGCTGTGAGCCTGCAGGGTAGTCACAGCCCTCTCTGGGTCTCCATTTTTATCTGCAAAATGGGGGTAATGTGTCAGGGCCGTTCTGCTCAGCGGGGCTATGGTATCACAGCACTCAGTGTTTGCAAATGTGCTTTGTCAGCTGCAAAGCGTGAGGCAAGTGTTCCTTAGTCTTCCCAGCAAGTCTGGGTGGGGGTGGGGCCCAGGGCCGCTTTGCTCACCACCTTACAGTGTGCCAGGGCCGGCCCTGCGGACAGCCGGTCCCCTCGAGAACCAGGGCTTCTGAAGTGCTCGCTCGATGCCCAGAAGATGGTTCTGTCCAGGTCTCCATCTGTGAAGCATGAAGAATGTCTACCCGCTTCCCACGAGAGGAGCAGCAATAGGTTCAGCTCAGCCTTTCGCTGGCTCAGGCCCAGAGCCTTGAGGTCATCCTTGACTCTTTTTCTCCCACACCCCACGTCCACTCTCTCAGCAGTCTTGTGGGCTTCCCCCTCAAAACAGATCAGAGTCTGCTTCTCGCCACCTTCTTGGACATCCTCCTCCAGCCCCTACTCTCCTCTGTCATCTAGATTCTCACAACAGCCTCTCCCAAGCCCCCCTTTGCCCTCTCCATCCGGCCAGAGGGATCCTTTTAAAATCTAAGTCACATTCAGTCAGGTCCTGCTCAGAACCGTTGAGGTCCCCACCTCACTCACAGGAAAGGCCAAATTCTCAAGCACAGCCTCCAGCCTTATGTGATCTACCCCCAAACTTCTCATCCACCCCCTCCACCCCCTCTTCTCCAGCTGCTCTGGAACTCCTGGCTGTTCCTGAAACTCACCAGGTTCATTTCTCCCTCGATACCTCTGCCTTGGCTGTTCCCCACCTGGAACACTCTCCTTGCAGTTTTTTGGTGTTTGTTGTCATGTTTAATATATTTTTATTGACTTCAGAGAGGAAAGGAGAGGGAGAGAGAGAGAGAAACATCAATGATGAGAGAGAACCATTGATAGACTGCCTCCTGCACGCCCCCCACTGGAGATCAAGCCTGCAACCCGCGCATGTGCCCTTGACTGGAATCGAACCTGGGACCCTTCAGTCCGCAGGCCAATGCTCTATCCACTGAGCCAAACCAGCCAGGGCTTCCTGCTGGTATTTGAATGCTCTGCCTCCTCACTCCTTTCGGGTCTCAGTTCCAGTGGCCGAGTCCCTGACCACCTTCCCCTCCCCCACCCCGGGGCTCCTTGGCCTCAGTCTTGTTCCATGTTTCTCCTTTGCCCTTATCACGATCTAAAATGGCATATACTAGTATTTACTTGTTGGCCTGAATCCCTCAATAGTCAGGGATGTTCAGCCTTGGCGCTATTCATACCCAGGGTTCGGAAACTGTTTCTTTTAATGTGCTTTGTAGGGTGTTTAGCATCATCCCTAGCTTCTACCGAGTTGCCAGGAGCATCCCTCCAGTGGGACCATCAAAAATGCCTCCACACGCTGTCAGCTGTCATATTTCCTTGGGCGATGCTGCCCTCAGTGGAGAACTCCTGCCCTAGGAAATTATGAGCTCCAAGCAGCGGGCATGGTCACTGTCTTGTTCCCTGTTGTATCCCCTGAGGCCGGAAAGCTCCTGGCCCATAGATGCTGCTGAATAAATGAATGAGTGAATGAATGAATGAGAATTAAGTAAGGAACCTGGCTCACAGCAACACATGAGGGAAGCTGGGATTCTGCCTGGAGCCAAAGCCCACTTGTTTCCCAGCCTTCCCCAGAAGTCAGCCCACCCTAGAATCCAGGGGTCTCTGAAATCAGCAAGCCTTCCGCGGATGGGGAGAATGAGGCCCAGGGAGTCCCAGAGTGAGTCAGCGGCCTGGCTGGGACTCAGACCTTCCAACTCTTCTGTTGTGTTTTATAAATCCTTACCTGAGGATATTTTTCCATGGACTTTTAGAGAGTGGAAGGGAGAGAGGGAGGGGGGGGGAGAGAAACATCGATGTGAGAGAGATACATTGATTGGTTGCTTCCTGCACATGCCCCAACAGGGCTGTGAATCAAACTTGCAACCCAGGTCCGTGCCCTTGACTGGGAACTGAACCCACAACCCTTTGCTGCGCAGGCTGATGCTCTAACCACCGAGCGCGCACCCAGGGCAGTTTCCTGGCTCTCTGTTCTGCTTCTCTTGCTGCCTCCTCGCTCCCTTTTGAACACATGAGAGGTGGGCATGACATCCAGGAATGAAGATGGAAGGAAGGCATGCCGGGTCCCCGGTTCTACCCCTTGGACTGAGGTGGAAGAGCTCAAGGTGTGTTTGGAGAATAGAAAGGGCTCCGCTGGGCTGGGGGAGGGACATGTAGAGAGACAGTGAGGAGTGGAAAGGCTGGCTACAAGGCTGGCCTCTATTGTGGGGGCCGAGGGGCAGAAGCATGACAGGAGATCCCTGGTGTGTGATGGGTGGAGAGGGGACCAGCGAGGATGTTGTTGCAATAGTCTGTGAGAAAGAGGGAGCTGGCTGGACTGCTGGGCAGCAGGGCGGGCCAGGCTGGGGGAGGCAGCCTCTGCAGGCTCCTTAGGGGCGGCCCAGAGCCTGGTCCAAGGGTGTGGCAGGCCCAGTCATGATTCAGGCAATGGCCAGTGCTGGGGCGTCTGAGGGGAGGCTGCAGGCTCTCTGGCTAATGGGCGTGTCAGATCAGAGGTCAGGATTCCAGGATCCCATTGGAGTGAGGGGCTGGGGGCAGGCAAGGGAAGCAGGAGGAGTAGGATCAAAGGCCAAACTCTAGATGGTCTGGCTGAGCCTACTTGCAAATGGATGGGAGCTTGAGTCAAGAAATGGGAACCATGGTGAGGAGCAGTGGGGAACACCTAACCCCAACGAGACTAAGGATTTGGGCCCTGACTGGTTTGGTTCAGTGGATAGGGCGTCGGCCTGCGGCCTGAAAGGTCCCAGGTTCGATTCCGGTCAAGGGCATGTACCTTGGTTGCAGGCACATCCCCAGTGGGGGGCGTGCAAGAGGCAGCTGATCGATGTTTCTAATTTTCTATCCCTTTCCCTTCTTCTCTGTAAAAAAATCAATTATATAAAAGACTAAGGGTTTGGTAGAAAATGAGACTTGGAGGCATAGCTGGGTGTTCAGCTTGGGTGAGTGCCTGGCACCCACCTGCCCCGTCCAGGTTGGGAGAGGTGAGGTTGAGGCAGTCTAAGAACTTCCTGTCCTAGTCAGGAGGGGGGAGGCAGGGGCACAGCCTCAGGGCTCTGGGGTGAGAGGGTAGAGAGGGATTGGTTCTCCTGCTCAGCCTGACTCATTCCGGTTCCCCCACTGCACAGAGAAGATGCTAATCGATGCAGCAAATGTTTGGAGGCTGCGGAGGTGGGTATATGGATGGATGCACGGACGGTGGGAGCAGGAGACTGGGTGGGTGAATGGATGGGTGGACAGATGGATGGGTGGACAGACAGGTGGGTGGAAGTGTAGTCAGATAGAAGAATCAGTAGCGGATGGATGGGTGGCAGAGAGATGGCAGATGGATGGAGGAATAAGTAAGTGGATGGACAGATCGCTGGGTGAGCGGATGGGTGTGTGACTGAGATGCTGGATTCGGGCAGAGTGCTAGTTCCTAATTAGCTGCCATCACGATGCACGACGGACTCAGAATGTGACTCCACGGATCGGTAGGAATGAGGTCAGGTGGGCGGGACAGCTCGGCTGCCACTGGCAGGGCTCCTGTGTGCTGCCCAGCACACGGCCTGTCTTCTCTGCTGGGGCCTGAGGCCAATGTGTCTCCCTGGCTGGGGTGGGACCTGCTCAGGATGCCAGGCTCGGCTCACATAGGGGGTCAAGAGTCTGGGGTGCCCGCTCTGATCATGGCCCTTATGGGCAGAGTTCACCTCAAGAGGTGCGTGAGCCCTGGCTGCTTTGGCTCAGAGGACAGAGCGTCGGCCTGTGGACGGAAGGGTTCCAGGTTCGATTCCAGTCAAGGGCACACGCCCAGGTTGCAGGCTTGATCCCCACTGTTGGGCGTGCAGGAGGCAGCCGGTCAATGATTCTCTCTTATCATTGCTGTTTCTGTCTCTCTCTCTCCCATCCTCTCTGAGATCAATAAAAATACATTTAAAAAAAAAGAAAAAAAAGAAACGAGGCACATGGAAACAGAAGCCCACTCTCCCAGAAGGATCCTTGTCTCCCAGCTACTGGGACAAGCCAGATGGTGGTTTTGGATGCAGTGCCTGTGGGGTGGGGTGAAGGCAGCCTGCAGAGGGGCTGGCCTGAAGAGGGCCCAGTGGAACAACCAGGATGGGGGGGTCGAGTGTGATTAGGGGGCGCCCCCTGGGCAGGCATCTTACAGAGCCTTGGCGCGCCCCGCTGCTGAGCCAGCACATTGCTTTGTGTACAAATCACCTCCTTCCCTCCTTTTTCTTTTGTCCCCATCCCCCATCTCCTTCCATTTCTAAATGCTTCCCAAACCACCCCAGCCTTCGGAGGAAGGGCCTACGGGTGGGCGGAGGCGCCTGTTGGGTGGGAGCCACAGGAGAGAAGGTGGGAGAGATCCCAGGGCAGAAGCCGGGAGGGATGAGAGTCTGGGAGGGAGGGAAGCGACTTTGGCCTCCTCCCCCTCCCCACATGCTGGGTGGGGCCGCACCCCATGTGCTTCTGGATGGGAGAGCCCTGTGGGAAGGAGGTGGTGCAAGGACTGGACAGGTGGGAGGAGACAGGCTTGGGAAGGTGGGGCTCAGGAGGAAGGGGCATTATCCAGGCTTGGCCCCTGGGGCAGAGGGTTCTGACAGCTGGAGGGGGCGGGAGGTGTTTGCCACGGAGGAGGCTGTATGTGTTGGCGGGTGTGCCCGGTGTCTGTGCATGACCGTGTGCGTGTCTGCACAGCCCGGGCTTTGCTGTGGTGTGCACAGCTGGGCGATGTGTGTGAGTCTCCATGGGCCCGCACCTGTGCCCACAGCTGTGAGCCGAGAAGCATGGCTGCTTCCAGATTGCCCAACCTGGGCCCAGCTGGAGCCCCAGGCCCTCCCCTGGCAGATGCCTGACCTGAACATCTGGCCACATCTGCCCATAAGAAAGGGAGTCTTGGAACCAACATCAGAGCTAGAAGGGTCCAGCCCTCCCCCTCCACGCACCCGGCCCAGGGAGGGACGAGGCTTGTGTCGGGTCAGAGCAGGGACCACCCGGAGTCTGGAAAGCCTGGGCCAGGACGGACGCCTCCTGGTCCTCACGGGTCCTGTCCTCCCTCTGGTGCCCATGGAAGCTGCGTGGAAGGGCCCCGAGGCTGGCTCTGCCCTGGCCTCCCTGTGTGCTCCTCAGGGAAGTCTCAGCCACACCTTCCTCACCTGCCCCAGGGGCACCGCTGGGAGAGGGCTCTGTGGTCCCTGCAGAGGCCTATCAGGTGCCCGACTCATCTCGATCTGCTGAGGACTGTCCTGGCCTCAGCGCTGGAAGCCCCCCCCCCCTCCCGTCCTGGGCAGCCCCTCGGCCCAAGGCAGATGACGAAGCTCAGTTGCTCTGTTGCCAAGGACGTTTCTTGACACCAGGTCCTGCCCGCTGCTGCCCCGTCTCAGCGCACAGCCCTGGAAATGCCCCTTCCCGTCCTGTCCAGGCCCTTTTCCTGCCTCCCTTCGCCAGGGCTCAACCTGCAGAGCCCCTTCCTCCCTGCTCCTCTCCTTCCCTCTCGGTGTCCCGTTTGCCTCGACCTCTCTACTGTCCTGTCCCAGGGTTGTCACTTTGCTGATTTCTGGAGTCTGTCTCCTTCCTCTGCCCACTTCCGTGTCTCCCGTCTCCATCTGGTGTCCTGCCCACTCTGTCTCCCTGATCCTAACCAGGTTCTGGCTCACCACCTTCCCTGGGTGGTCCAGGCCTCCCTCCTCACCCCTGGCACGCACCCCCGGAGCTGGCTGGCTGGGGTGGGAGCCAGGTCTGGGGGCTGTGACCGGCAGGGAAGGGGAACCCAAGCAGACATGATATTTATGTTAGGACTTCAAAGTGGAGCAGAGCCTGAGGCAGGGATGGTGGGGGCTGGCGGGTGGGAGGCAGTGGGAGGGTGGCGGCAGAAGCCAGACTAAGGTCAGCTCGGCCCCTCCCTGGGGAAGGTCTCCTTGGTGACACATACCTCCCGCACGGGACACCGAGACCCGGAGTAGGGACAGATGACTATTTTGGTGCAGAGTTCCAAGAAAGGCACTTCCTGTGCCCCAGTTCTACCCCCGGCCCCATCCTTTCTTCCTGTCACCCCGCAGGGAGCAGCTCCGTCCTCTGAGCGTCATGGGCCTGGCAGGCAGGGCTGGGGCAGAGCCGTGCGGCCACTGCCTTCTCAGCTCTGGCAGAAGCCTCTGGCAGGACGGAGGGTCTTTAACCCGGGGCTCGACAGGGTGAAGCGGGCCCAGCCCCTCAGGGCCTTCGGGTCCACTCGGGTTGAGAGCCCAAAGGGCCAAATGGCAGTGAAGGTCACCCCACCCCTGCCCCCACCCTTGGCCTAACCCCTGCTAAAGACACCCAGCTGCCGGACTAGGAAGGCGTGGGGTCAGGGGCCCCGGCCCCGACGGGAGTGGCCAATTGTCTCATCCTGGGGCTCTGCTCTGTGTCCTCTGCCCTGCCAGGAGCCAGGCCCTGTGGGCTGCCTGCCCCTCAGGAAGCCCCTCTCCCAGACTGGAGGCTTGCTCTGGACCCTGGACCCTCTGGTCTGAAGGATCTAGGCCCCCAAAGTCCCAGCCCCTGGGCCAGTCCCCACCCCCCACTCCATTCTCCATCCTCCCAGGCCCTTCCGGTGAATCACCCAGGCTGGAATCTGATGAGCTCAGGCCTCCCCACCCAGCGAGGCCACTCCTGCTCGCCTGGCCAGTGGGATCGCCACCCCTCACCCCCCCCCCCACACACACACACAGGGGTCTTTCCAGCAGCTCCCAGCACTCCTCAGAGTTCCCCTGGGGCAGGGTGGCTGAGTGGTGGCTGAGGGAGGTCAGGCTGGGAGTGAGATTAGCCAGAAGGGCTTGGCTATCTTCTGCACGATCAAAAGTCTAAAAGGTACGTGAGTTGCCCTGAGCAGTTTGGCTCAGTGGATAGAGCGTCAGCCTGCGGACTGAAGGGTCCCAGGTTTGATTCCGGTCAAGGGCATGTACCTTGGTTGCGGGCACATCCCTCGCAGGGAGTGTGCAGGAGGCAGCTGATCGATGTTTCTCTCTCATCGATGTTTCTAACTCTCTATCCCTCTCCCTTCCTCAAAAAAAAAAAAAAAAAAAGTACACGTGTCTCTGAGTTTGTGTCTGTGTGGGTCTCGGTGTCTGTGTCTGAATTGCACGTGTGTGTCTGTGCCTGTGTGCTGTGTCTGACGGGGACCGTGCGTGTCAGGCAGCCCTGCGCGGCGAGGTGTGCGTCGTGGGGTTTCTGTGTGGCAGGTCACCACATATCTGTCAGCCTGACCCTGTGTGTGTGCCAGGGAGTCACATTCTGAACCGCAGAGGAAATATCTGAGGGGATAGCTGTGAGTTTGAAGACCCAGGGGTGTCTGTGGATTGGAGGAGGGGCCTGTGCAGTGCCTCCATGTCCCATCCTGCAGGGCGCCAACGGTGAACCTGTCAGGATGTTCCCAGTACTCTCCGTGGTCCAGTTAAGGTTGGGGTGCCCAGGTGTTCCCTCACATGAGTGTGGCAGGCAGGGTGTCACCCACTGCAAATGTGAGTCAGGGTGTTGCTGGCGGTGAACATGGGCCTCGAAGCCAGGGCAGGGTGTTAGGCACTGTGGTGAAGGTGGGTCAGGGTGCGGCTGTGAGCTGCCTTCCTCCTCCACCCCCACCCCTCCGGAGCCCACCCTCGGGCCAGCACACACGCCCTGCTCTGACTCCTGGGCCTGCCTGGCCCTGGCAGAAGGCGGCCCCTCCCTCAGCACGTCCGGACCTCTGGTGCCAGGATCCCCGTTTGCAGGACATCCCATCCCCGGGCCCCACTGCAGCCCTCCCACCCCCATTAGCACTTTCCTTCCTGGCATCAGGCTAGGCGTGGCCCTCTGAGTGCCCTGGGTCCCTGGGTGGCCCCAGGTGAGGGCTTGAGGCTGGGAACTGGGAACTGTGCGTGCTCGCCGCCTGGCGGTGGCTGTGGAGAATGCACTGCCCACGCCCAGGAGCTCCGATGACTGTCTAGGCAGAGTCTTCCCGAATCGTCACTCCGCAAGTATTCACCAAGTGCCAGTTTCCGCCAGGCATTGTTCTAGGCCCCCGAGGCTTAGCGGGAACCAGGACAACCTGGCTGTGTTCTCCTAGGGGGGCAGACAGACAATAAACAAACACGCCTGGACTCACAGTGACTGTGGGGGTGATAAAGGGCAGCACTGCCCAGTGAGAGAATGACTTGGTGCTTCTAAGAGGTCCCCGCGCAGCAGTGGACTCGGGCAAGGCGTGGCGCCTCTCAGAGCCTGGGCTTCCTCTTCCAGAGGCCAAAGGTGGGAGGCCAGGGTCCGGGCTGGGCAGCACAGATTCTGATTACTCCTCAGGTCACACCTCTGGCGGGGGTTGGGGGTGCTTGGTCCAGACAGACACTCCATAGATTATTGCTGAGTGGGTGAGTAAATAGCCCTCCTGTTTGGGAGGACTGTAGAATCAGAACCTCCACAGACCCTGGTGTTTGAGCCCTGTAAACAAGCCCCTTTCCCTGAGCAAGCCTCAGTTTGCTCACCTGTGAAATGGGACTAACGAGATCAGTATTAGACCAGCCTATCATTGCCTTCCCTGCCTGGAGCCCCAACACCTGTATAAGGACCGTTGTTTGTGCTGATTTACCCGGCCTGGACCTGACCAATCAGAGGATAAATGAAAAGACCCAGGCAGCAGGCAGGGCCTGGCAGTGCTCTGCTGAGCCACTGGTGGGGAAGGAGGGGGGGCGGGTGCTGGATTCCCAGAGCCAGGAATCAGGACTCCGCAGGAGACGGGGATAAGAGCAGCGTGCAGAGGTCCCCAGGCAGGCCCAGAAGCCTCAGCCAGTCCATTTCTGCTCCCCATCCAGCCTGGGGTTCTCTGAGTACCCCCTGCAACCTTCTAGGCCCTTCCTCTCTGACTTAACTTGCAACCTCCTGTGTTTGGTTCCCAGACCCAGCCCTCCCTTAACCTCCCAGCTTCCCACCTCACTGCCCTTCGCTGTTTGAAACTCCGATCAGCAGACAGTGTTTATTGAGCGCCTGTGGAGTGTCCAACACTGTGCAAGGCACTGGGGGTGGGCGAGGGGTCGAAGGGAGGACATACAAAAGCCCGAAGGGGAGACTCCCTAACCTGTGAGGAGCTGGGGGAGAGGGTGGGAGTGGGAAATGCTGCCGGTGGCTGAGCGAGAAATTTGGAACCCTGAACCCGGGCTGCATCTGGTTTGTCTGAAAGTCCAAAGTCCAGGCCTTCCACCTTCCAGCTGTCACCTCTGAGGAGCAGGTGGATGTCCCTTAGTGTGCAGCGCCACCGAGGCTGGCTGGGGTCCTCCTTCAACCAGGGGACAGTTCCTTCCCAGGTGGTGGTCCCGGCGAGGCTGGCCGCGTGCAGACCCCTGACCCCGAGGGAGCTGAGGGCCCGCAGCCTCAGCCCCTGCTGTCCCCCAGCTGCCCGCCGGCTGGGTGGCTGGCTGCGAGTGCAAAGCCTGTGACTACTTATGCTGCTGAGGCCTTGGAGTCACCCTCGCCTCTGGGTGTCACCCACCCTGCAGCTTCCTGGGCCACACCCCCCCCTGGTGGCTGTTGCCGGCATCTTCTTTGCTCAGATTTGCTGCCTGCTCTGCTGGGCCTTGAGGGTTAATCTATTGGTGGCTTAGAAGGCCAGAGGGAGAAGTTGGAACCTGATGCCCTGGTTTGGGTGCGGGCACCCCTAATGGCCCTGCTGTGTGATATCGTGGGAGCCACTTTCCCGCACGTCAGTGGGTAATAAGCACAAACTCCCGTAAAGCTCTTGTGAGCTCCAAAAGAGTTAAGTGCAGAGAAAATGGTTCCAAGCTCCCCCTCCCCCCTCCATTTGAAAGCCGTCTCCCTGTCTAAGTCCCCTGGGATGGCAGAGGGCCTGGGAGGACGGCCCATCCTGGGGAAAGCCTGGAACTTGGGAGCTGCTCCAGTGGGACCTGCCCTCTGGGGCCTCCACGGGCTGACTGGGGGACGCCAGCCTTGGCAAGTGCAGCGAGCGACCCTTGACCCTCGGAGGGGTGGGGAGGCTGACATCCACCTCCTTCCCTCCCTTTCCCGTGGTCTGAGTTCTGCTCTGCAGAAAAACCATCCATCTGGATGCCTGGAAGGCTTCTGGGAGAAGACAGGATGGCACTGCACCCCCACTTTACGGGTGAGGGCACTGCGGTTTGGAGGCACAGTCCTGCAGGTGGCCTGGAGCAGGACTGACCTGAGGCCCGGCTGCCTCCTTGAATCATGCAGACACCAGAGCAGGTGGAGCCTTTCACGGCCTTGAAGCCCGTCCCCCGCCCCCTGCCGCCCCCCGGCCCCCCCTCCCTCCCCCGGCTTGGAGGGGCTGCCGGCCTCGAGCGAGGCAGAAGCATGAAGGCAGAAGGGTCTGGGGTACCCCATGCCCCTCAACTTTACTCCAATGCTGCAGAGGTAGCCAGTCCAGGCACTCCCCCAGCAGGTAAGGTCAGAGGTAAGTATCAGAGGCGTGGCAGACACAGAGTGAGTGGGGCTGAGGGCTGAAAGGCCTTCCCAGCAGGCTCAGAGTTTTCAGCCCAAATGCCCCTCGGGCCACTCCCAGCTACTCCTCTGCTGCCTGGCCCCCCTCAGCCCCCAGCACACTTGGCTGAGCAGGGCTTCCCCTGGCCTGGCTCTCCTCCTGCTCAGCAGTTGTCACAGGGACTGGCTTTGACCTCGCTGTCCCCATCTCCCTGCCCCCTTTCTCCTCCCTGCCTCCTGCCTCTGGCTCCCTGCTGCCCTCCTCCGTTGCACCCCCAAGTGAGGCCCCCAGTGTCTTGGGCCGCTCTGCCTGGCGGCGGTAGACGAGGTAGCCAGTTGTGGGCAGCCTGTGGGCCAGGGCTCCGGGGGGCAGGCGGTGATAGTCCTGCTCCTTGTACAGGAAGAGGCCGAAAGCGTCAGGCTGGGTCACTCGGAACTTGGTGGCACAGAGCTGGTTCAGGGTGGCAATCGAGGCCCCTGGGGGCACAGCCAGGGTCTTGGAGGTACAGCCACTGCTGGGGTCCTGGTAGGCTACTCGGAGGAGATGCTGTGCAGGAGGAGAAACAAACACAAAAACTCGACCTTGCTTGCTATGTATCTGGCTGCACAGATCTCTGCAGAACCAATTGGAAAAAGCTTTAAGGCGAGATACGCTCAGGCTGGTGGGTCACACTGCAGGCTGGAGGGATGGCCCCAGCAGGCCTACGGCCTGACCATCATGCTCAGATGGAGCTAACTCTGTGTCCTGAGCATGTGTCCTGATTTTAACTCATTTAATCCTCATATCAGTCCCAGGAGGTAGGTACTGTTATCCCATTTTATAGATGAGAAAATTGAGGCTCAAATTAGTTACCTAACTTATTCAAGCTCCCACAACCAGAAAGTAGCAGAGCCCAGATTTGAGCCCAGGATCTACCTACAGTCTGGACTCTTAACCAAGTCTGAGAAGGATGGTGAAGGGCAGGGATAGTGGCTGGTGAGGGGAGCTCGGGCTGGAAGCCTGAAGTCCAGGGGTGGGCAGAGCCCCAGTTGGGGCTGGAAGCTAGGATTTGAGGCTTCAGCCTGCCACCTGTGTCCCGTTCCCTTTCCATGTCACATCTCAGTTTCCTCATCCGTGAAATGGGGTAGTGATGGCCCTATTTCTGTGAGGATTCGGGGCTGAGCGCCTAGAGCACTGGGCACGGTGCTGGCGCGTGGAACATACTCTCCCAAAGTCTTGGCGTTGGTCTGCGTGAGGTGCTGTTTCTACTGCAGGGGGCGCTGGACCAGCCTTTCCCTCCTGGGACTCACAGTTTGGGGGATGGTATGGAGGCCCTGTTACCTGGAAACTGTGGGTGGCAGGCAGGCGGCGCTGTTCCCAGAGGCTGAGGGAGCGCTGCAGCTCCTGGGTGGGGCTCAGGGGAAGTGTGTGGGTCTGGCCCAGGCCGCTCAGCAGGGACAGGCTGGCAGAGAGGCTGGTCAGGTAGTAGCCGCCTGGGACACGGGGAGAATGGAGGGTGGGGTTGGGTGACATGTTCCCTCTCCCTTCCCTGCTTGCTTGGGCCACGCAGGCGCTGAGGTGCTCCAGCCCCACCCCGACAGGAAGTGGCATGTGTGTGGGGTCCCTCACCCTCCCCGGTGAGCAGGGTGGGCTCCAGCAGCTCTGACATGTACTCGGCCTCCAGCAGCAGCTCAGGGAGGTCACAGTGGGCCAGGACCAGGCTCAGCAGTGGGAGGAACTCATCGGCTCCTGCGGCCTCTCCTGTGGGGTGGCGGAGAGGGAAGCTTCAGGCTCCTCTGGGGCCCCCGCGGTCAGAGTCCACTCCTTGTCTTAGACAGTGACCCTCCCCTCCGCCTGCCAGGCCTTGGGCAATGTGGTCTCTATGGCAACCATGGGCACGGGCTGGGGAGAGGATGCTCTACAATCTGGGCCTCAGTTAGACCACCTGTGAGATGGGAGGGTTGGATCCATCTTTCCCGAGCTGTGCCTTTCCTGGAATGTGCCTGGAGGGGCCTGCCTCTGACCGCAAGGAGCCAGTGGGGGAGGTGGGGGGTGTACCCAGGTGGGTCCTCAGGACTGTGTAGAGCAGCTTGCAGGCCTGCAGGAGCCGCTTGACCTGGGCGTTGGGCGAGTAGGTGTGGAGTAACCGCAGCAGCTTCTGGCGCACCTGCTCCATCTCCACCGGGGAGGGCAGGCTCAGGCGGGACCCAAAGGCTGCAGGGCCCTGGGCCCGGGCCAGACGGGAGCCTTCAGCCAGGTGGCCCAGGGAGCCATCGGCGGAAAGCCTGCGCCGCAGTCGGGCCACCAGGATGGGCCGGAGAGGCTTGAGCACCGAGCGATGCAGGGACTTCTCCAGGACGCGTTCTGTGGAGCAGAGGCAGGCGAGGGGTCAGGGAGCCAGGGCAGGGTGGGGGCAGAGTCCAGCGAGGCAGGGATGAAGAGGAGGAAGGATCTTGTGAGACAGGACAGTGGGGGGAGGAGAGAATGGGGAATGAACTGCACTTGAAGTGGGGAGCCAGGCGGCACTGTGGAGGGGGAGAGTGGCACGGGTAGGAGTTGAGGTTACGGAGGGACGGGGCTGAGCCAGCGAATGCCGGGACTGGAGTCTCACCCAGTCTGTTAGGCGGCAGCAGTTTCTCAGGGCCCAGCTCGGCGCTCAGCATGGCCTGGGCCCTGCTCAGTGCTTCACGGATGCCCTGCAGCTCCTGGGGCTCCGGGCCGGCCCGCACCTGGGTCAGCAGGTCCTGGACCAGCTGGCCCACAGCTGTGTGGCGGTCCTGCATCAGTGCCGAGGCTGTCCGGCCCACCTGCCGCTCGGGTGCCAGCAGAGAGCAGAAGGCAGAGCTCATGGACCGAAGCAAAGGCCGCCTGCGATTCCTGAGACTCAGGCGGGGTGAGGTTGCTGGACTCCCCTGACACCCCTGCATCCCCTCCTCCTCCTCAGAGCTGCTGGGGGAGCCACAGTCCACCTCCTGGAGGGAGGGCAGGGGAGGGAGACTGGGGCTGGCTCCCCCTGGCACACGGTACCCCACGGAGCTCTCCCTCCTCAGCAGCTGTCGAGGGGGCATCCTTTCTGTCTGGCTGGGGTCTGCCCCCAGCGGCACTGGGACAGGGGGAGGTGGCACAGCGGGTGGAGACAGGGGGCTGGAGGTCTCTGTGGATACACGCACTTTGAAACTCCTCTTGAATTTCTCACGCTTGGTGGGGCCCAGATCCCCTGGGAACAGGGGGTTGAAGAAGCACAGGGCGGCCCCAGTGCCCTGGTCCAGCTCTTGGGGGGGCCGGGGCTTCAGCCGGGGCAGCAGCGGGCCTTCAGAGGGGCCTGGCTGGGCCTTGGTGTTGAGGGAGGAGCTCCAGAACTCTAGAGAAAAGAAGCCAACTGGGGCCTCAGGGAGAGGAAGGGAATGTGCCCAAAGGAGGGCACGGCACGGGCCCAGGCTGTGTGCCCACGGGCCTTCCCTTTCCCCCTTGGCCTCAGTTTGTCCACCTATGCAATGGGCAGCAGAGGAGCCCTTACCAACGCCTAAATGGGAGATGGCTTCCAGCTCCTTGTGAGTGGCTGCCTGTCGGATGGCTCTAGGGAGCTGGAGCTGGAGCAGCAGGATGTCCCTGGGGCCAGAGAGGGGGCAGATAAGTGAGGGATCCTTGGGGCTGTAGGGGTGGAAGGACAGGGTGTCCCGCAGACACGGGCACCTGAGGGCAGGCTCACCGGGTGTGGCAGTAGGTGCAGATGAGCTGGACGAGGTCCGGGAAGATGAGCTCAGATCCCTCCAACGAGACGCCTGAGAGATGGGAAGTGAGGCTGTTCTCCAGAACCCCGCTGGCCCAGCCTCTGCTTCCAGCCCCGTCCCTCCAGGCCAGTCCCTCTCACCCCCAGGGCTCTCCTGGATGTAGTGGCTGGACACGAAGGAAGGGCCGCTGGCCTCAGGCAGCCTCACGCACAGAGCTTGGCACTGGCGAGTGTTGGATTTCCGCACCAGGAATGTCTAGGGCGGATGGGTTAGAGGCTCAGGACCTTCGCGTGCAGCTCCTCTCCCTCCCACCCTGCACGGGCCAGCCTCTGGGGGCAGGGGCAAGACTCACCCCCGGGGGCTCGGTCCTCAGCACGTGCAGCGCGGCGGCTGCGTTGGCCCGAAGCTGCAGCCACACGGGCCGCGTGAGCAGCAGGCGCTCCCGCAGGCTCACAGTGCGTCCCGGCCGCTGGGGCCCACCTGTCTGCCCCCCGCCGGCATCAGGCACGTCGTACATCGGGGCCTGGGCTGGCCTGGAGGCAGGCACCGGATCTAAGCAGGCGGCCAGCGGCTGGCCCCTTGCCCAGCCCTTTCCCCCTTCTCTGCCCTGGGACGGACGGCTCCGCAGTCCCTCCCTGCCCCTCCAGGCTGCCCCCTCCAACTTCACCAACTTTTCTCTCTCCAGGTGCCCAGGTGCGGAGGAGTTGGAAGGGCTGGGGGCTCCGAGAGGCCCTGCTCCCGGCTCCCCAGGGCTTTCCATGGCGGGGAGCTCCTTGGTTACTTCTGGGACTCAGGAAGACAGTCCAGCCCCCAAGGCGAGAGCATTCCCGCTGGTGAGTAACACTTCCTGAGGGCGGCGCGCCCTGTCACACCCGCCAGTTAACTCTTCGGTGTCCACGCAGCCTGGGCAGCGCCCACTTCCTCTGTGCCCGGGCCCAGTCTTGGGGGACAGTGACCCTCCCCATGCCAAGTGTCATTCTGAGGGTCCCGGCTGTAGGGCTGCCGCCTCTATATAGAGCTTTCGGGAGGAGCCACCTCAGACCACAGGTGGGAAGGGAGGGGTTAAGTAAGACCTGTCTCCTCCCCCTCGGCCCAACCCTCCCCGCCCTTGGGGCACCTTTAGTCTGTGGTCAGTTGCTCCACTGTCCACCTTGGGGTCAACCTTGTGAAAGAGTGCCTCCTACTGGCCGCAGATGACTCATTCCTGAGCCTTCCTGGGGTTTTGGGATTTCAGGTTGCCATGGAGAAAGGATGCCTGTCTCCATGGAAACAAACCCCTTAGCTTAACTGAGGTTCTGGGGGTGGTTCTAATAATCAGCACTGACAGGGGAGTCTGGCTGTGAGGTGTCAGCACATGGCACTGCTGCCGGCTGCCTCCCACGCGCACAGGCCTTGCCAATCTGCCGAGCGATGGGCAGGTGCAGGCATGACCGTCTCCAAGCAGAGCACTCGGCCCCCTTCCCCGTCTGAGGCCACGTGTTCTGCCTGCGCCACATGTTGCTTCAGACTTTGTCACCAGCACCAGGCAGTCCGGGGCCCAGCCCCCACCTCTGGGGGGATGGGCCATAGGAGAGTCCCCCTTTTCCGCAGTCTACACCCCAAGTCAGAGTGGGTAGGCTCCTGCTGGGCAGTGAGAGGCACCAGGGACTCCAGAAGAGACTGCCTGTTCGAGACACTCCTCATGGGAGCCCTGACTGCCTTGCAAGGTAAATCAGACACACGGTGGGTCACAGCAGAGACCCAGGAAATGCTTTAATTCCAGTCCCCGCAGCGTGGGAGGCAGGCACCAAGGACTGCCTTGAGGAGACCTGGGGAGCCCGCCTTCTCAGCATGGCAAGAGCCAGGACAGATCTCCCCCCTGCCCCCACTTCACCCCCCAAAACAAAACAGAATTTCTGGTTCAGAGTTCCTTCAAAGTGGGTCCCACACACTGGCTCAGTGACTGGGGAGCAGGTCCAATGTCAGCAGGAAGGATGTGCTTTGGCTTAAGATGAGGCAGGTCTTGTCAGGAGGGGACGGGACAGGAGGGCTGGCTGGGGATGGGGACTCCGTCTGCCTGGCTGGGACAGCTTGGCCACAGCTGCACAAGCCCTGAGCAGGACGATGAGTCCCGACCAGGGAGGGCTGAGGGGCGTGCCCAGCAGCAGCACGGGAGAGCCGGCTGCAAAGCCCCCGAGGGCTTGTCCATCTGCGGCCGCGTAGGAAATGTAAATCCCGGACTTGCTGGCTGTGGATCACAGGGTCACGGTCCTGGGGGCACGTGGGGAGGGAAAACCATTCCGTGAGAGAAGGCCAACAGCAGGGAGTAGCCACTTCATCTGGGGAAATGAGAGGGATGGCCTGGCCTGCCCCTCATCGGTGACCCGTGAGTACCGGTGGGAACTCCATGTCCTAACCCCTCAGCTTAGAGCGTCCCCTTCCCCACCCCCACCCCCACCCCCACCCTGGCTCCTGCTCCCACACTCCCAGTGTCCTCAAGCCCAGACTGTCTGAACTCTCGGCCACGGATCTGACACGGCCACTGCCTCTCCCCGAGCTCCTTCCTGGGCTGGGCTGGGGGAGGGATGGTGGGAGGTGGGAAGCCACTGTGGTTCTTACCGTCTGCTTTTCTCTTCTGAGGGGACACGGCTGCCCTAGCCTGGGGTGGAGAGAAGAGAAGCCCGTTGAGAGCCTGCCTCTGGCTTGGCAAGTCCCCTCCACATCAGCCTCTCTGGGGCGGGGGTTGTTGGGCCAGTCCTGCCTGGGAGTGGGGAGTGGGGAGTGGGGAGTGGGTTGTGGGGAGGGCATGGGAAGCACAAGACACTTGGTAGACAACGCTCTGATGTGAGCCCTTGTCAGAGGCCTGGCCGCCCGGCTGCTATCCCACCTTCCCTTTCTCCCCTCCCATCAAAACCTGCCCTGGAACAAGAAAGAGGCCAACAAGACTAGAAGCTCCCTCCCCCAGGGCGGCCCTGGGCAAAAGGAGGTGCGTAGCTGGCAGTGATGCCAGGGACCTCAGAAAGGCCAGGGTGGGGGCCTGCAGAGCAGACCTGGCGTCTGGGGTGGGGCCCTGCACAAGACCCACCTTTTTGATAGCCGTCCAGTCCTCCAGGATGTCGATCTCCTGCAGCATGTACACGATGTAAGGGCCTGCACCAGGGTCAAGGAAGCAATGCCCGAAGGGCAGGAGGCGCGAGCACCAAGGGCTGGGCCACAGCTCGGGCTCCACCCTACCTCTCGCCCCCAGGTTCTCTGGGGTATGTGTGTGTGTGGCCACGACCTATTTCAATGAGTCCAAGAGGGTGGGGGTGGGCCCCAAGCCTCACCCCTACTTCCCCTACCTCCCACTCACGCCCTTTCCCCAGCTTCAAGGTCAGTAGGCCGAGGCCCATCCCACCTACTCAGGGACCTTGCTCCTTCTATTCCTTGTCTCCCCGCCCTGTGGCCCCTTTCCCCATCTCCACACAGAACCCATCTGAAAACACGCTGGTTTCCGGTCCCCAGGGGACCGTCCACTCTGTCCTCCCATAATCTGTACCCGATGGCCCCACACCCTCAGGTCCACGCAGTCCAGGTCCCTCCCTCCCTTCCTGAACCTGACTCCTCAGCCAGGCGGCCAGTGTCCTTAGACTGGTTACTGCAGGGCAGGGGGTGGGAGCAGGGGTTCAAATTCAGTTCATCCCTGTGCTGGGCTATGCCAGAGGGAGAAGGGAAGGTGGGGCAGAGGCAACCACTCCCACACGCGAGTGTCCCAGTTTAGAGCCCAGGGATGCAGGAGAGAGAAGCCATAGCTGCTGGGGGAAGACCGGGCAAGGTGTGTGAGCAGGCTCCCTTCCGAGGCTCCCAGGCATGGCGGCCAGCTCACACGCCGCCTCTGCCCGCGCAGGCCCTGCGGGTGGAAGGATACCAGAAACGAGCGGTGCCTTCTTCCTCTTGCTGGGCGGCAGGGCGTCCCAGGTCCGTGAGCTGCCTCTGGTGTGCAGTTTGTCATCCCACCACTCTGTGTCCCCAGACCCAGAGTCAGGATCGTGGTGCTGGCCCTCCTAGGACACCCCCACCCTCATGGCTTGCCCTTCCCCATCAAACACCTCCCAGGACAGGGGTGAGAACCCTGGGCGTGGGGGTCAGAAGCTGAGTTCAGGTCCCAACTGCACAGAAGTACAACCCGGGAAAGAGGCCACTGCACACCTACGGGGTGCAGTTTCTTCGTCTGTTTAGTGGACAGTGGGATGAGGACAATCCCTGCCTCCCCAGAGCCCCGTATGATGTAGCCACTATGGACATGGCGGGGACTGTGGCTGCGTATGTGTGGGGGTGTCAGAATGTCACCTCCTAGTCTGGAAAGAGAGCAAGGGCAAAGGAGAGCAGGGGGACCCACTCTTCCCGAACCCCCACTGTGTGCCAGGCACGGGGCCAGGCCCTTCCGTGCTCGGCTTCATTCAGGTGCCACCCCTCTTCCCATCCCCTTGAGCAGGCGGGAAGCTCAGGTCTGGGCAGGAGTGGGCGAGGACAGAGCCAGGCCGGGGGCAGGGTGCTCAGGGCCGGCCCCTTGCCTCACCCGAGCTGATGTCCAGGCTCTGGCGGTCCTCCTCCAGCCTCTGGATCCGCTCTTGCAGCTCCCCCTGCAGCGTGTCATAGAGCAGCAGCTTCTCACTCTGGAAGAGGCGGCAGCAGCTCAGTCAGGAGGGGCAGGTGGGCCACTTACATCCTCCTCCCTGGGCGCCCATCGGTCACCTCCAGGTGCTGTTTAGCTCCCTGCAGCTCACACTCATACTTATTCCTGATCACATCCAGACAGAAGCCCTTGTAGATCCCTGCAGAGGGAGGAAGGGGTTCGAGAGGCCCAGCTTGGCCAGGGGACTCCAGGGCCCTGTAAGGGGTGCTGGGAACACGGGCAGGACAGGGATGAGAGAGGAAGGGACCACGGGTTGGTAGGGGAACAGGGAGGGATACTGGGGGCCACTCCAGGGCACAGGACGGCCCACAGACCTGCCACCTGAATGCGAATCTTGAGGCTCCGCTGCAGCCCCCCCAGGGGCTCTGTGTATTCGGGCGCTCTCTCAGCCCCCACCTCCTCCAGCCGCACCTGCAGCTGACTCAGTCGTTCCCTGAACAGCCTGGGAGGCAAAATGTGCTCGTCCATCAAGCGCCCAGGGCGTACCCGGCCCCACGACAGGTACTCACTCTTGGCCTCAGCCACCTCTGCCCAGCACCGGGCCCACCTCACCCCACGCGCCCGGAGACCCAGCCCCCTGTGCCCACGCTCACTTCTCCTTTAGCTCCGAGAACTGCTTCTCCAGGTCCAGCATCTCACTGACGCACTCACTGCGGCGCCGTTCGTAGTCCTCATCATCCATCTCTGGGACAAGAGGGCAGTCAAGGTCGGTTGAGGAGTGTCATAGAGCAGGCATGTGTGGTGTGTGTGTGTGTGCGTGTGCGTGCGTGTACATGTGTGTGCGTCACCTGAGCTCTCCTCCTCGGACTCGGTCTGGCTGCCGCTTCGTTCCTCCTCACTCTCCTCTTCCTCTCCATTCATCTCGGCAGCTGAATCCCCCTCAGCTTCCATCTCTTCTGTGTCTTTGCCTGAAGGCTGGAGCGGCATCTGGGCTCTGGGAGGAGGGGTAGAGCCATCACTCACCACCACCCACAGCTCCAAGCAGGTAAGTGGCCACTCAGGGAGTCAAGCAAAGCCCGACCGCAGCTGGGGACAGCTGGGAAGTGACTGGACGCGCCACAGCCTGAGCACACACTGGGTTGCAGAGGCTGCAAGTGGCCCTGTGTGCACGTCTCCGTCGATGGGAAAGGCCCAGGGTGGGCTCCCCATGCCTACGGGACTCGGCCTTTCAAGGCCCTGCACCGACTAGACTTGAACTACTGGTCCAGCTCCTTCACCCCACCACCCGACAGCCGATTCTCAGACACACCAGGCACTGCCTTCCTCCGCGCACCCCCTCGCGCCGTTCCTTCTGCGTGTAACGCCCTCCACGTGTCTTTCTGACGCGACCACCTCCTGTTCTTCACTGTGCCCTGGCCCAGTCCCATCTCCTGCTTCCTCTGGGACTTCATGTCTGCAATGCCCCCTCCCTTGCATTTCCGGGACTCCCTCCTGACGCTTCCCTCCCATGGAACTTTAGACGTGCTCGGGCATTCCCTACCATTTAGGAAAAGCAGGAACGCACAACCTCGCCCTACCCCATTAGCTGCTCCCCATATTCCCCTCACAGCTGCACCTTTCAAGTCCTGCGCACACTTGCTCTTCCTACTTTCACCTCCCACTTGTCCCGACCGTTTCTGTATGATCACTGTCAGCTGAAACCAATTCTGCAGAGTTAACTCACCCTCTCCTTGTGACTAATGCCAATATTTTTAATGCTTATCATAGCTGCCTTCTCAGCAACATTGAATTCCTTCTTATACTCACTCATCTAATATTTATTGAAACGCTAATATAGGCTAGGTACCATCAGACACTCGGGTAGGTGCTGGGCACAACTGTGGTAGGCAGTCTCTGACCTCGAGCTGTTACAAGTTCCTGGGAGAAAAGGGCAAAGCAGACCATTCCTGTGATGCGAGAAGAGTTTCGAGCAGGGGCATATGGGAGCGGCACCTAACTGGGGCCTGGAGCTGCTGCAGCATGAGGGCTTGCAGGCGAAGGCGGGCCCGACAGGTGAGCTGACCTGGCTGAGGGAGGGAGCATTCCAAGTAGAGCAGCAGGTGCAAAGGCCTCGAAAGGAGAGAAGGGACAGGGTGGGGGCACCTGGGTCTAAGCCTCAGAAAGAAATCTGGGCAACGATATTTAAGTGAGTTCTTCAGACCCTGTGAAGACGGAATGAGAAGACATTCGTGATGGAACTCTCAGGGTCACCAAAGGGGAAGAGGGTGAGAACGCTGCAAAAGGAAAAGGACATTACCAAGAGGTGGAGAAGGAAAAACTCAAACTCATGAGCATTTTAGAAGGAAGGAGAGGTGACAGTGCCGAATGCTGCCAAGAGGTCACCTCATAGGAAGACTGACTAGGCCTCGCAGCAGACAACCTCTCTGCCTGCTAGGGGTTCTGTTTCATGGCAAAGCTCTTCCAACTTCTCTGGACACTGGCTTGTAGCCGCTCCTCCAGGAAGCCTAGTTGCTTACATTTCCTCTCTATTTGCCCATCTCATGTCAGTCTCCACAACCAGACCCCAAGCCTCAGCAGGGCATGGCTGCACGTGTACCTCGTTCGCCTAGCACAGTACTGACTCGCCTGATGACGGTAGGGTTTGCAAATACAAATTAAACTTTTGTGAGGAAGGAGTTGGCTCTTGCTCTTGGTAGCCCCCAGGCCCGTGTAAGGGTGGCAAACCCAAAGTGTTCTGTTAACCTTCCCTGACAGCATTTCGAGTTTTGTACAAGAACTAGACTTGAGGAGAGGTTAGTCACATTCCTCAATGATTTCACTAATAATCTGAACCTGATTTGAAAAAGCTCGGTTCTCCAAACCAGTCTCACCATTTCCATTCTCAAGCCTCGGTTCCAACAGTTCCCAAACGTTGCAATTCCCCTTCACTGTTAAACATATTTACTTGGTAAAACTCAACGTCACCCGGGCCAGAAAGAGCGGGAGCAGGGGCTGGGGTGCGGAGTGTAGTTTACGCCTTGGTGCCTCTTATTCTAACGGATGAGCTCAACAGAATCACAACCGCCTCTCCTTACCCCAGGTGCAAAGAGAGAGAAGCCATTGCTGCTCGGAGCGTTGTAAAGATCGCTGGGGTAAGGGATGGCAGGCGTTGTGCACATGCCAATGACCTTTTCAGAGAGCGAGCGTCTCCCAGGCGGCCTCCATGGTCCCACCCCTGAAGGGGACAACTCAGCCCCTCCGCGGCGCGCCCGGAGCCTCCCGCCCCGCTCCATCCATCCCAGTCCGCGCGGCACCGACAGGGGAATCACTGGCTCCTCCGCGGCCAGCTCGGGGCCCGCGGCCCTGCACGCGTCCGGCCCGTTAGGTCTCCGCTTTGGCCCTGGAGATCGGGCGGGCTCCGACCGACTGGCTGGAGACACCGAACCGGGCGCCATGGGTGGCGTTACGCACCGCACGGAGTGGAACCTCCGGCCTCAGGTCCGAGACTCTCCGACAGGTGCCCGGCGCCCGTCGCTGCGGATGCTGGCCGCCGCCGCCCGGCTCCCGGAACCGCGGCGCCGGTCCCTCTCTACTGGGAGGCGGGGCCTGTCCGCGCTTCCGCATTCGTCATCAAGAGGTGCCCGTTGGGAAGCTCCCAATTGGACAGCTGGGGCGAGGCATGCTGGGATACCGCGCGCTGGTTTCCATAGCAACCAGTCGACATTCTCCCTTGGCCGTCAGCCTGCGGAGAAAACCCCTGGCGGCTTCGTTGCTTTCCAGGTGGTGCCCCGGGTCCGCGCTCACCTACCTCCAACCCCCCGCGGCGTGAAGAGGAGAACCCGCGGCCCCTCCGCCTGCCCGGTTCAGGAGAGTAATGGAGCCAAGTGTAGTTGTGAACACTCATTTATTTACATGGTCATTGGTAGGCAAACAACCCCGCCCCGTCTATTCTAGGGTACAGGGGCTCGCAGACCCTTCCCTTCTCCAGAACTCCCGAGGCCTGGGAGAACCAGGAAGTTCAGGCTTCAGCCCAAAAGCTAAGAATGAAATTCAAAGCCTTTATCTGATGTCTTTACAAAAAGCCCATTTTGTTAAGAACTCAGACCTCTTCCTCTGCACCATTCATACTTTTCGCTCTCCTACTGCCTAACCCATTCAAGATAGTTAATAATAACAATAATAAAAACAATAACACTGTAATAATATTAATAACACTTCACATTTTTACGAAGCTTACAGAGTGTTTTCACATGTAGCATCTCATCTGAGCCTCCCAACAGTTCTGTGAGGTAGATATTCTCACCTCCCTTTTTACAGACGGCGTAGCTGAGGCTCAGAGAGGGAATAGGATTTGCTCAAGGCCACACAGCTAGTTAGTGGTAAAGCTAGGACTTGATCCCAGCACCCCATATTCAAAGTCCAGTGTTTCGACACCACAGCTACCACTGTCAAGTGGCGTGACATTTCTTACCCCTGTCAGGCCTGAGGGGCAGCCTCAGGACAGAAGAGGCTGAGACTTCTCAAACTAGGCAGGGAAGGACTCAGCAATGACGGGTGGAGTCGGGGTACTTGGCCTTCAGCTCCTGTTTGAACTGGCGGTAAAGAATCTTATTGTGCTGATTTTCTGCTTCCTTTTGGGGGTGGAAATTCAAGGCTTCTTTGAAGCCCTTATGAATCAGGAAACCTTCGTTCAGCACCTCGAAGTCAAATCCTGCCACGTGCATCTCACAGGCCTGTAGGGGGAGAGAGAGGTCAGCAAAGCCTGATGATTAATTCTAGGGCCAAGACTGACATCCTAAAGCCGACTCCAGCATCCCCACCCCTCCGGGGCACCCTGGATTGCCCACAACCACCACGGAACTATCATTTCTCCTGCCTCAATGCCCGCTTCCCATCCAGGGCCACTCACGGTTCCCAGACCCCAGCACCTCTGCCGCCCCGTTTCCCCTGCCCTCCCCCTTGTAGGCACCTGGCTGATGCGGTTGAAGCCGTACTGCCGAAAGCGTTCGTCGAAGGTGGGAACCTTGCCTCCAGCCACGTAGAATGGCTCCCAGGGGTCCTGCCAAGGCACCACGTAGGCAGGCCGCAGCAAGACCTCGTCAGGAAGGTTGACCCAGCGGGAGTAGTTGGTGGGCGCCTGGCAGGGCGTGCACAGCCCATAATAGAACGGCCGCACCTCGTCCACCTGGTAGAGCTTCAGCAGCTCGTTCTTATTTGTGGGTATGCGGCGGGCTCGGCGGATCTCGAAGGCAGGCACCACGAGCGCCGTCCCTGCCCACTGCTTGCTCTGATCCAGCATTTCCCGCAGGCTTCTCCACAGTCCCTCGCTGGGCACCATGTCCACGTCGATGACCAGGGCATAGTTGGCCCCCTCGCGAGCCAGATTCCGCAGCAGGTTATTGGGGTAGGAGACGTTGGTGCCTAGTGCGTAATTGACGCCGGGCTGGGCCACCCTGGCTAGCTTGTCAAAGACCTGCTGGCAGGACCGCAGCAGGGCAAACTCCCCCGGCTCCCGGGGGTCGGGCACAGCGGCCTCATAGCGCGAGGGGCACACCAGGTGCAGGGCAACTCTGGCGCGAATATCGGGGCAGTGGCTGCTCAGTGCGTAGGTCAGCACCGTGGCCAGCTGCGCCTCCTCCTTGGTGGCTGCGAACACCGACACGGAGAGCGGGCCCTCCCAGCGCTCCAACAGGCCCGACAGATGCAGCAGGTTGTCCACGCTGGCGTGCGTGGCCAGGATCACATCATCGGGGTCCATGGTGGTCTTCAGGAGGCCTCTGTAGACGCGGTAGTCGCCGCTGGTGTCCAGGACGCCTCCGGAGGCCAGCGCGGCGCGGAGCTGCGCCTTGACCTGGTCCACAGACCGCGGCGACGGGGGGAAGAACTCCAAATACTGCTCTTGCTCCTCCTGTCCGTGGAGCCCGGACAGCAGCGACAGGTAGAGCAGCTGCAGCATCGCCACCAGCATCAGCGCGGCCAGCAACAGCTGGTAGAAGGCGCACCGGATGGCGTAGGACATCTGCATGGCTCTCCCGGCTCGCGGCGCACAGCAGGGACCACCCGGCCGCAGCCTCGCCAACCGCCGCAAGCCCGGATTTACCGCAGCCTGCCGAGCGCAGCCGAGGCGAGCCGAGGGGAGCCGAGCCCCGCGCACAGCCCCTCTCGCCCGCTCGGGCCCCCGGCAGTGCCAGAGCGCCCCCTGCACGCCTGGAGGAGCGACTGCACCCGCCGTCCGCGCGGCGCGCTTGGCGAACGGGGTTCTGCCCGAGGCGGCACCGCTGGGTTCCCCGAAACAAGCGCCCACCCCGTCCCGGTCAGTGCGTGATCCCCCCGCCCCGGACCGACCGCGTCCTGAAACCTTGACGCGCTCGCTCCGGGGAGGGAAACCGCGGCCGAGCTCAGCTGCCGCTGGGAGAGGATGGTGCGGGTTCGCGGCTGTGGCGGGAGGACGGGAACACGCACAAGCCCTTTCTTTCTGCGGTTTCTCCCTCCAGGAGACCCCGCCAGGGCTGCACTGAACAGTGGGTGTAGGAGGCGCTCCGATGGTGCGGAGGAGATAAGGGAATTTAGAAAGGCGGGCTCTCACGGGGGACGAGGTGGCCGAGTGGTTAAGGCGATGGACTGCTAATCCATTGTGCTTTGCACGCGTGGGTTCGAATCCCACCCTCGTCGGCCGCGTTTTACACAGGGGTGACTTCATTTTCTATTCGTCGCGGGTCTGGAGCACCACGTTGGGGACAATTTGATCCAACCAGAGCCCCAGTTCCCTGGAATTCTGGCCGATGCCAAGTGAGGAGCCTGTGTATTAATCAGAGCAGCAACTCCTAAAATCACCCTTTCCCTGGCTAAAGTGGTGGAATTCAAGGGTGGGCGGCGGCGAAGGTGGTATTTGATCCTTAATTACTACTCTATTCAGCCCAGGGATTTTCCTCCCCACAGCAACTCTCCCAGGAGGGAGACCTTTGCATCCGCACACCTTCTTCCTGAGCACACACATGCACACACACGCACACGCACGCAGAAGGCCTTGAGTATTCTAACACCAGCCTCATACAAAAGGTGCTTAATGAGTGCTTGTGAATAATTGAATGTTTGGCAGAGAAAAGAGTGTTTGCAAAGGGGGGAGTCACTCTTTCACACTCTGGCCAACTGTCACTGTGAGGGAATGAGGCCTGGCATTGGAACCCACGCATGCAAATCTGCTCGTGGATTCTTCAGAAGAGGCGAGTCTGGGGCGGGGAAGGGCAGGTACTTCGACGGATACATCAATTATAGGTAATAACTACTTAGCGCTGTGAATCTTGGGAAGATGCTCTGGGTCAGGGCAAGGCGCTTCTCCACTACTCCTCGGGCAGTGGGAGTCGAGGTTGTTGAGCTGAAGAGTATTCCAGGGCCCCAGCAATAACACCTCCGGAGCTGCTCAGACCAGGAACTGTGTTTGGCGCGGGAATGAGGCCTCGCAGGGGACAGGCATGTCCTTGAAGGTGTTGGTTGGCGACCTGCGCCAGAGGAGAAAATTGTGCACAAAGCCTTTCAGGCCTCGGAACCGGGAGGCACGGAAGCCAGATTTGGTGCCATTGGGGCTTTCTTTGGCCTGCTCAGTGTTAAAAACAACACAATTTTAATTACACTTATTGTTGCCCTGGCTGGTGTGGCTCAGTGGGTAGAGCGTCGGCCTGCAGATTGAAAGGTCCCAGGTTCGATCCCGGTCTAGGGCATGTACCTTGGCTGTGGGCACATCCCCAGTAGGAGGTGTGTAGGAGGCAGCTGATCAATGTTTCTAACTCTCTATCCCTCTCCCTTTCTCTCTGTAAAAATCAATAAAATATATTTTTAAAATTACATTGTTAACTTTGGTAAATCAGGAGATTGGACATAAAACCCACATTTCCAGCTTCTGTTTTGAATTCTGGAAGATCTGGCAATACCAGGCCTCATTCCCTCAGGGTGACAATTGGCCAGAGTGTTAACGGTCTTTTCGTTGCCAAAGTCTCAACCCTGCACCTTCCTGCTCACCCGGCCCTTTGAGCATGTGTGTTTCATCTACGGTACTCACACAACACCTATTTTCTACCTCAATTGGCAGGGGCATCTGCCCACAATACCCTCCCTCACCCACTGCAATGCTAGCCCACAGCAGGCGTCAATTCCTGTTTTTTTTTTTTGAACCAGTAAATCAGAGGCTTCTGAAGTGTCCCCAGGGGCTGTAGTCTAAGGGGAACTGAAAAGTAGTGACTGGGCTTGGCCATTATCAAGGAAAGCCACACGGAAGGGGCCAGAGGAAGCCTCTATTGTGGGCAGAGAGGCCTGGCCAGGGTCAGGGGCTGGCTGTGATGGAGTGGGGCATGAGACATTCAACGAGCAGTTAAGGAACCATTACCAAGGGGTCTGCTTCCCACAGACCTTGCCCTGTGCAGCTCTCGCATCTGGCTGGTCCTGGCTTCTAGCTTTAATAATAAATCTGTAATCTAGCAAGAAAATGTTTCTGAGGGCTGTGAGCTGCTCTAGCAAGTTAATTGAACCCCAGGGCAGGGGTGCTGGTATCTGATGTATAGCCAGTCGGTCATAAGTACAAGTTGGACTTGCCGTTGGCATCTGCAGTGGGGCAGTCTTATGGGACTGAGTCCTTAACTTGTGGCATCTGATGCTCTCCCAGTAGATAGAGTTGCATGGTAGGGCACTCAGCATGTGTCAGAGTGTGGCCTGGTGAGGAAGGAAAACCCATTCACCAGCCCTGGTTGGTTTGGTTCAGTGGATAGAGTGTTGGCCTGCGGACTGAAGGGTCCCAGGTTCAATTCCAGTCAAGGAAACGTGCCTGGGGTTGCAAGCTTGATCCCAGTGTGGGGGTGCAGGAGGCTAGCCAATCAATGATTCTCTCTCACCATTGATGTTTCTCTCTCTCTCTCCCTTCTTCTCTAAAATCAATAAAAAAAAGTATTTTTAAAAAATAAATCAAGGATATGTAACACAGAGTGTACAAATAACAACATAAACAGTATTCTTTAAAACAGAAACAAAAACAATGTGTAGAAATACTATTGTATTTGATCTTGAATCCTGAAACTTTACTAAATTCACTTATTACCTCTAACTGTATGTATTCTTTAGGATTTTCTGTATATGTGTATATTATACCATCTGAGAATCTGGGTAGTTTTACTTCTTCATTTCCAATTTGGATGTCTATTTCTCTTTCTTGCCAAATTGCCCAGGCTAGAACTTCCAGTACAAAGGTGGATAGATGAAATGGTTAAAGTGAGGATCCTCTTCTTGTTCCTGATCTTGGGGGGGGGGGGCTTTCAGTCTTGCACATTGAAGATGACATTAGTTATGGGCTTTTCATAAATGCCCTTTATCAGGTTGAGGAAGTTCCCATCTGTTCCTTGTTTGTTGGGTGTTTTCATCTTCAGGTGTTGGATTCTCTGCATCAGTTGAGAGGATCATCATGTGGTTGCCCCCTTCCTTCTATTCCTGTGCTGTACGGTGTTTCACACCAACGTATTTCCGTGTGTTGAACCACCTTGCATTCCAAAAGGCCTGGCTTTGGTTTTAGAAATCCTAACAGGCACTTAACCTCTAAGTTAAGCAGCTTCTATAGAGGCAAATGCCCTCTTCTCTCCTGTATCCCTCCTCTCTCTACTCCCGTTTAGTCCTCATTGCTAAGGTTCGTTATCATTTGTCCCCAACCCACAGCTCCAGCCTCAACCTCTCTTCTCCCTCCCTCACATCCTAGGGGCTTCCTCACCCCACCCCCTGCCAGAAGTCCCCACTGTTCCCTAAATATTCCATGTCCATGCTTTCCACACTCTCTGGTACCTCTGCCTGGGGTGCCCTTCCCCCACTCCAGCCCAGCAAACTCATATTCATCCCTCAAGACCCAGCTGGGGGAATGCCTCCTTTGGGATGCCTGCCCTGACTTCCCAGTAGGCTCAACGGCCCTTTTCTGGAGCCGCATATTACACACGTCTACAGACTTTCATAACCCCACGAATTTGGGAATTTGGGCCACTCCTTTGATTCAGGGTCACCGAGCCAGCCAGGTCACCGGTCCATGAATTGTGGTCAAAAGAATGAACCCCCACATGGGATCGTCCTGTGGCTGGATGTCAGCTGTGGAGGCCACATCTTGCTTCACTTTCCTCTTTGATATCAAAGCTGCCTCTGGCTTCTGAGCAGGGGCCTGGCTCAGCTTCCGGTATAGACTAGCTCCTAGGGAATGTTCACGGGAGGCAGGAGGGCAAGTGGGCAGCAAGGCCAGTGACTAAAATGGAGAAAAAACCCACCGTGCTTTTCTCTGGGTTGGGCATGGTAGTGCAGGGGTGTGTGAAGCAGGCCTCTCCTCCGTCCCTCTAGAGAACCAGCTGGCTGCCTCTGGAAAGTTCCATTCCTGAGAAAGGGAAGCCTGCGATGCAGAGGAGCCTGGAAGAGTGACAGTCGTCCACGCAGCCCAGTGCTCTGCCCAGGAGTACAGAGCTCCTTGCAGGTCAATGTCCCTTGGCCATTGCAGGAATGCTCACAAATCCCCGCCCCTCTGGGGCCTCAGTCATCTCATCTGACAAATGGGTACAACCATCCCCACCCCACCCAGCTCATCAAAGCCGATAGAGCTGAAAGCACTTTGGAAAGAAAGACTCAGCGACCTCATTATACAAACGGAGAAGATTGTTATTGGAGCCAGGAGCGGGATCAGAGAGAGAAACCGCGGAGAGGGGGAGTGAGTGCTCAGCGCTGTGCTTTGGGCCCCTTGGGGAAGAGAAGCAGGAGTTGGGCTGGAAGAACAGCTCCTACGGGGAGGGGGGGGCCCAGCTCTGCTACGAGTCGGCCACTTATCCCGGGACTCGGTTTCCTCACCCGAACAAAGGGGGAGACAATCCCTGCCTGGCTCCCTCCAAGGGCCTCGCTGCGGCTTAAGAGAGAATAGGTGTGGAAGAGCTTTGCACTCTGCGAAGCGCAGTGCACACACGAGGGCTAACTACAGACCTGGGGCCCCACCCGCTGGGCCCTGGGGGGTGGAGACAGTAAGTGTTGGCAACAAAAACATCGTCTGAGGCCCAGAGGGTCCTTTGAGCGCCCTCGGATCCCTAACTTCTGTTCTCTCACTCAGCTCCCCTCCACTTCCCTGGCATCCTCTGTCCTGGGGTCCGAGCCTGGGGAGGAGAGTCCTGCCCTGGGCTGGCCCACACTCCCACTCGGAACCGGAGGCTGGGGCCACACCAGCCGCACCCTCGGCGAGGCCCAGGATGCCCCTCGATGGCCAGGGTGTTTTCTGTGACCCACAGATACATGCGCTCCCGACGCTGCGGCAGCCACGGCCCTCGGCCTTTCCCGACCGCCACCCGTCCAGGGAGGGCTTCTGTGCTTCTGGATAGTGTCCCTCTCTGAGCATCGCCTCCATCCTGGGGAAGGGTTGGCATGACAGATGGTGAAACCTTCCTCACAGCACCCCCAGGAAGCCCGGGAAGGAAACAGCACCTCTGCCTCCTCCTGGCACCTCCAGGCCAAGGGGCCCCAGCCCAGCAGAGGCCGGAGCCGGCTCGCCACTCCTCTGCCCTGGGTCTCGGCTCCGAAGGGGCAGCGAGGAGCGAGCTGCTGGGAGAGCCCTCGGGGAGCCTTCAGAGCAGCGCCTTGAAGAGGAAGGAGAGGGAGGCCCCACAGGACAGCCCCAGGGCCAGGAAGAAGGTCATGAGGGCGCCGGCCACCTCCCTCTCGTGTGGCAGCACCTGCCTGGAACACACAGGGGTGGGAGCTCTTAGGAGATGCCCTCCAACCTGGACCAGCCCCAGTGGCCCGGCTCTCCTTGCAGGACACTGAGTTCTGGCCTGTGCTGACCCAACCTCCCCTCACGGTAATTAGGCCTTTCCCTCCGGACGTGTTTCCCGATTGGATCGGTGAAACGGGGACCCTGGACAAGGACTCTCTAGGCCTCCTGGGGCCCAGTATTCTAGGATTCTAGATTCTGCTGTCCCTCTTGTCCTCAAACTGCCCTCCCCCATCACCTCGGGATTCTCAACACCATGGTCCCAACACTAATAGCTGTGAATTCTGCTTTTGGGCAAAACTTTAGCTTCCCTTCAACTGAGAATTTGGGGAGTAGCTGGGCCCTAAGAAATAACAGTCCAACCCGTTTAGCTCACAGATGGGGAAACTGAGGCCCAGCGAGGAGGCCCCAGAACCAGTGCCTTGGTGACTTTCCCAGGTAGGAACCTCCCCAGCGGAGTCATTGTCTACCTAGCTCCTGGGCCGACAGGGTGGCACCAGCGAGGCCTGGAGGCGGCTGGGGCAGGGCTGGCCAGAGCAGAATGAGCCCTCCCTTGCAGGCTGACCCCCCCCCCCAAGCATTAATCCACCTCCCACCCCCAGGCCCTCCCGGGCCGTCCCCAGACCTGGGCGCCAGGCACATGGTGAGGGACACCAGGTAACCATTGGAAACAGCGAAGACCATCATGAAGGTGATGAAGTAGGCGTCCTGTGGGAAGAGCGTGGGCAGCCGGGACCTCTGGGGCACGTGGCACAGCATGAAGAGCGGAATGAACAGGACGCGCAGGCAGACCAGCAGGGGCAGCAGCCGGCTGTCCTGGTCCGGCTGCGGCAGAAGCTGGGGTCAGAGCAGTCCCTGCGAGCTCTAGGGGCACCCAACAGGCTCACACCTCACTTCCCCTGAGCCACCCTAAGCAGCTGGTGAGGACCCAGCTCTTGGGCCTGTGGAGGGCAAGGGGATGGGCCAAGGCCACCCAGCAAGCAAGGAGCGGCCGCGGCCTCTCCCCATCCCCAGCTTGTGGTCTCTGTATGGCAGGACTGGAAGAGGCCTTAACAGCATCTTTGGTTTTCAAACTTGGTTCCTCGGAACATCCCTGGGGGTTCCATAGACCCCTCTGGGGCAGATGAGGTTGCTGAATGGGATTGGAAGCTGGGGATCCAAGCCCCATCCTGTTTGGATCAGAGCAGCTCCTCTGTGATCCACTTTATTTATCGTGTCTCCTTGAAAGATTTCACTTAACGAAGCAGCACCTTGGCTCAAAGCAATGCAAACACTAGGAACGTTGTGCTCCCCTCACGTGGTGTACAACCCCCCATGTGTGTCTCCAAGCACAGAGGGCTGGCCCTGGGCTGGATGCTGAGGACACAGGTTAGCTGGACATAGTGTCCGCGTTCAAGGAGCTCCCAGGGCAAGCCCTGGCTTGCATACCTCTCGGAGCCGGTGCTCCTGCCACCCGGTGTCTGTCCCATTCCAGGCCCGGACAGGTGGACGGTTGGGAAATCCCCGTTCTGTGCTCTTTCACACCCTCTGCTATCCAACTGCTTCCTAGAACCTTCAGGCCACCCCCGCCCAGGGGTGCTCACCCACATGAAGTACGAGGTCAGGCTCCGCCCCAGGCAGTCCATGATGTTGAAGAGAAGGAAGCAGCAGATGGGGTTGAAGAACTGACCTGGGAGAGAGAGAGAGGTTCATCCTGGTCCCGACTCCCCTCTTCCTTCTCTCCCCTTCGCTCCCCTGCCCAGCCCTCGTCTGCTTCCCAGCACTCACTCCACTTCCCCGGGCTGGCGGAGCTGGTCACCATGGCTGTAATGGCGGGGAAGACAGACAGGGTGACTGTGAAGACCAACACAAGGCACAGCGCCGTCAGCCAGATCTGGGAGCCGGAGGCAGGGGTGTGAGCAGGGGGGGCAGGCCTGGGGCCTAACACTCAGCCCCCACCCGCCTGCCAAAGCCCTGGCCCAGGAGCAGGGCACCTGGGGCCTGGCTCAGCTGTGTGTCTGAGACCCACTAAGACCCTGCCACCTTGGGGTGGACAAGCTGAACACTAAGGCCCCATTCCATTCTGAGTCTCTGGGGAGGGCTAGAGAGAGCAGCGTCGCTTCCCCAGGGATGGTGGTTGGGGGGTTATATCCAAGGCAAACCTTTCGGAAGACGATGAAAACGGAAGGTTTTCCTGGCTTCTGGGGCTCCTCTGGCTCCTTCTCAGGATCAAGTTCCAGAGTCAGGGCTGCCTTCTGAGGGCTGTTGGGAATCCCGTTCTTCTCATCTGGGGCAAGAGGGACGCCAGCAATTAAAACAAGCGACTCTCCTTCAGCCCGGGGTTCAGGCAAAGAGAATTAACAACAAAAACAGGCTTAGCGACTACTTATTAAGCACATGCATGTGCTGGGTAGACTAAGCACCTTGAATGGACTATCTCACCGCCACTGCTCTATAAGGGAGGACGTGGAGGCTCAGAGGGGTTCAGTGACTTGCCTGAGGTCACACAGCTTGGATGTTGTGAAGCTGGAACTCAAACTCAGATGCATTCGGATCCAGAACTTGCATGCCTGAAGTGCTATTGCCTCCCCTCAGGAGGACTCTGAGGCCCAAAGGGCAAAGGGATGACTTCTTTCATGACTTTTTTTCTGCCTCTGCTCATACAAGGCTACTACTGAGGGGGTGGGGGGGAGCTCTAGTTGGAGACAGAAAGCACATCTTTCCCTGGGGAGGTGCCTCTAGCTTCCTCTGGGCCTCTCCCTCCCCAGCAGGGCTCTGCTCAGGGCTCACCAGACTGGAGGAGCTCAGCTTTGGTCTCCAGCTCCTGCCCTTGTGCCAGCGATGGTGTCCTGGCCAGGTAGTAGCGGGCCAGCTCCTGCAGAAGGCAAGCGTTGGTCTTGCCGGGCTGGGTTAAGGTGTATGGACCCCTCCACACCCTGTTGGCTCAGCGGCCGGAGTCCCCTAGTGGCTGACGCCTTTGGGGATCAGGACTGGGGTTAGGTCCCCTCCACCTCCCTTGGTGTCTCTTGGGATGTCAGGCTGAGGTCAGGGCTGTATCTGAGATGCTCTGAAGTGCAGCCTTGAGTTCAATGCCAGGCTCACCATGTAGGGCAGGCTCAGGTAACACACAATGGACACGAAGATGCCCACGCAGGGTGTGATGAAGTACCCCAGGGCAGAGGTCTGGGCATCCACGCCACCTGTGAGGGAACTCCAGCTGCAGCGGGGAGGTGGCTGGTCCCACTTGCTCCCACAGGGATAACAACTTGCTCCCACAGGGCTAACACAGGTCCCACTTCCTTAGGATGACCTTCTCAGATTCACCTCCTGGCCCCTTAACTCCTCTCACAAACTCAGGAATCTCGTCAGGGCCCCAGCCCAGCCCTTCACTTCTCTCACCCTCACTGTACTGTTTGTTTAAGCACCTATTATGTGCACATTATTACTGCATGATCCTTACAATCTGATGAGGGAACCATCATAACCATCTTGGTGAGCAAACTGACACAGGCTAGGTGCTTTGTCCAATGCCTCGCCACTAGGGGGCAGAGGAACTATGATTTGAACACACATCTGAGTCCCAAACCTGTTCCTTCTTGCCTCAACCTCACCCGCTGCCACATGTCACTGTTGGCCTCAGGAATCCTGCCCCCGGCTCCAAGTTAACCCAGTCCTCACCCAGTCACTCTCTCACTGTAGAACCCAAACCCAACCCCCAGCTCCCCACCCAGAACCCACAGCATCTCACTCCTGGCACATTCTCCCAACCCCCAGAACCCCAGAGGCCACCCTCGCCCCCTCCCCCCGCCCCAGTCACCCAAGTCTACTCACTGGCCATGGACATGAGCATGGCAAGAGCAGCAAAGATCCCAGCCAGGCCCTGGCCGCTGAGGAAGAGGGTGCTATAGGTAGAAGGCATGGTGCCCAGCTGTCCAAAGAGGCTGCCCTGCAGAACTGCACAGAAGGCTGTGGAGAGACAAGAACGGGGGCTCCCTGGAGGGGGTGTCAGCAGGACACACCGTGGACTCTGGGTGAGGTTAGTGGGCATGAGACTCCTGGCGCTCTGGTGTGACACCCCCCTGCACTCCTCTTCTGAGGTGCATCCATAGGCTCGCAGATGTAGGGGTCAGGAGGCCAGCTCTTAGGGCGACGGGGGCCTGTCACAGTGACTTTTCCTCTCCCTCTGGGCCTCAGTTTCTCATCAGGGATATGGGTGCTGCTGCTGCCGTCTTCCCTTTCTGGATACATTGGGCCCGTTTAGTTACAAAAAGGAGGCTGGGCTGAAGTCCCGGGGGGCACTGGGTGGGGCGGTGGGTAGGGGCAGTGATCCTCACAGTTGATGAACCAGACAGAGGCCATGGTGATGGAGAAGAAGGGTCCGGGTGTCATGTCCACCTTGACCAATGCCGCTGTCAGGGCGAAGAGCAGCAGGATGACCAGCAGGCTGCCCAGAATCCGCACCGTCTCGGGGATGCTGCTCATAAGGGGGGCAGGGTTGGGCATCAGCCGGACCCAGGTCAGGCCGAGGGAGGTGGCAGGAGGTTTAGCCCAGGGCTGGGCAGGGGGGGTGGGGGAAGGATGGGAGGTCTTCCCTGGGCCCAGAGGGAACTGCCTCGGCAGGGTGGGGCAGGGATGACAGAGGATGGCCTGGGAGGGAGTCCAGGGCAGGTCTCTCACCACTGGTACAAGAAGGAGTTGAGGAGTGTGAAGAGCAGCAGAGGCAGCTGGGACAGCAGCGTCACCCAGTTGTTGAAGTTGAAGGTGTCTGCAGGGCCAGTGTGGTTGGTGCTCAAGGTCACAATAGTGCTGTTGGCCCCCGCCAGCCGCCCCTGGAAGTACTGCCAGGGGGTCCGAGAGAGGGGGTTCAGGGTCACCCCACAGCACACCCTCAGGAACCGCCTGACTCCCGGCTGCTGGTCTGGTTAATTTCCATGGGGACTGTCTGTCTGTCCTTGTACTGTTCCCAGAACCTGGCACACTTGGGGCTCAGGGAATGTGCATCGAATCGAGCGGCTGAGATCTGGAACAGAGCCCAAGCCCTAAGAACCCTCGACTGGGGCCTGGCTTCATCTCCAGATCACTCCTCTCCCTCAGCATCCTGGCTCCAGCCCCAGCCGCCACTCCAGCAGCAGCTTCTAGGTTCCTGGGTACTTACTGAGTGCTACAGTAACCCAGGCTCTGGCCTACGTGCTGACCCACCACATTCTCTCTGGAACGCACACCCTGCTTAACTCCCCCTCCCAGCAATGCCCACGGCTCCCTACCACCTGCAAGGCAGAGTCTCAAGGTGCTGAAACAGCATTTGGGGCCATTCAGGACCAGAGCCCAGCCTCCCCCTTGTGCCCCATTTCCTGCTCTGTTCCCTCCCCTGAGACGCAAGCCTGGGCGGCCACGTGTCCTGTTTCGGTACATTATTCATGGCGTCCTGGCACCCACCTTGCTTTCTAGACCAAGGGCTCATACAGTTTGGGGTCTGCAGGGCCCAGCACAGGGCCAGGCACCGAGGAGCTAGAAAGCTGTACCGAATACACAGGGATAACCCAGTCCCCGGAGAGAACAGCGCTGCGTTCCTGCCTTCCCTGCCAGAACTATGGCCCCAGGGCCTAGACCAGGGCGCGGCCCGCAGGAGGTGCACATTCACTCTCCGCGGGATGAATGGATGTAACTGTTCCGACGAAAACCGAAGGCTGGGTACCCAGCTCTGCAGGGACTAGCACAGGACTCCCTGGGCCGGTGGCCTTGCCCCTCTAGGATCGGGCAGCCCCGAAAGCTTGAGCTGCCCAGCCACAGAGGCACCTTCTCGGTCAGGGGCTCCCTGCTTCGGCGGGCACCCGGGCACCATGAGGAGTCAAAGGCGGCGTCGGAGGGACAGGGGGCGGTTGCGGCCGTGGGGCTGTCACTCCGCCGCGAGTCTCACCGGGATGGCCGTGATGAAGAAGTTCCAGGGAAGGAGGGTGCCCAGCCCAAGGACAAAGAAGCTGACTCCGACCAGGTGGTAGCTGTGGGCATCAGTCAGAAGGTCACCCCGAGGACGCAGCTCCTCGGTCGCCCCTCCCACCCCCCCATCTCCCCCCATCCCGGGCTCCAGAGCGGACTACAGCCCCCATCACCCTGGCGCAGGCCGCGGAGGGAGGCGGTTAATGGGAACTGTACTTCCAATCGCTCTGCTTTGAGCCTCAGCGCGCCCAGGGAAGCGGGTCTGCGCTGCCCGCGGCCACCGGATTTGCGCGCACGCCCCTTGGGCCCCCCACTTGCCTGTCCTGCGGGGTGTCTCCTCGCGCCATGGCCGCCCCGCGCGATGTGCCGGGTGGGAAGGAGGTGGGGTGCCGCACCTGCACCCGCTCGGGGCCGGGGACCAGGGCGCCCCGGAGCCTCGATCCGGCCGGCGGCGCGCAGAGGGAGGGGGTCGGGTCTCGGCGAAAGGGAGGGGGGCGGGCGTGGGGAGGAAGTCGCAGGCCGGTCTCCCGGCTCGGCTCCGCCCTCGGGGCGGGACGGAGCACCGCACCGCCCTCTCCACCTCCCGGCCTGGACTCGGGCGGGACCCGGGGGCGGACCCTGGCCCTGCCCGGGGGTCCCAGGACCCTGCGGCTTCCCGCGCGGCCCGGTGCGCCTTAGAGGCCGTGGGTCCCGGAAGGCCCCGTGCGCCTCCTCTTTGGCAGGCGGCTGCCCGGGCGCCTTCGGGCGGGGCGAGGGGAGGCACCCCCTTCCCCCTCGCCGAGACCCAGGGCCGCCCCTCCGACCCCCTGGTGGCGCCAGATGCGTGCCAGCGCCCCCTAACGTGGGAGTCCATGGAGCGGCCGGCTCCCCGAGCCCGGCGGAGCGGGTAACCGAGGGAGGCTGGAGCCCGCGTGTCGCCCGCGGTCGGGCCGGCTGCGCCCCTCTGGGTGCTGCGGGGCCGCGGCGAGGGCAGCTGCCGGTGCTGGCGGAGCTCCCAGGCCGGCCCGGCAGGCGGACGGACAGACGGGCCCTTCCACTCCAGCGGTGCCGGGAACCGCCGGGCCCTGGGGGCGCACAGCGCAGGCTCGGGTCCCGTGGGGCGTCCTAGCGGACTGCACGCCGGCGGGGAGGCCGGGCTGTGGCGGAGCAGCGAGGGCCGAAGCCAAGGCTCTGCGGAAAGGGTGACCCGGCGGGGAGCCTGGGCTCCTTCCTCAGCCTCGGCTTGTGCTCGCCCACCACGCCGCAAAAAAAAAAGAAAAAAGAAAAAAAGGAAAATATTACTTTCTGCGGTCCCAGGTCCGCATCCAAATACTATGCACCCCACCCCACCCCCTTTTTGTGAAGAACTTGGAAAGATTGTAGAGCATTGTAATTTTTAAAAATATTTATTTATTGATTTCAGAGAGGAAGGGAGAAGGAGAGATAGAACCATCAATGATGAGAGCGAATCATTGATTGGCTGCCTCCTGCACGCCCCCTGCTGGGGATCAAGCCGCAACCCAGGCACGTGCTCTTGGCCGCAATCGAACCTGGGACCCTTCAGTCCGCAGGCTGACGCGCTAACCACCGAGCCAAGCCGGCTAGCGCAAGCATTGTAATTTTGACATTGATTTGCTCTATCATACAATTTGTGGTGGTTTGTTTTCTCTGCAGTCACCGTGCATAGAGGATGCCGCAGTGAGAGGCTCTGAACCACATTCTTTTCTTAATGAAATTGTAGGGCCGCTCCCGGGTTCCGTGCGCGCGTGTTTCTGACTGTGGGTCTGCGAGGACGGCTTGCCGGTCAGTATTTTATTATTGCAAACATTTGGCGCCACAGCCTGGCCCGTAGCAGGTGCTTGATAAATGCTTGGTGAGTAACGGGATGCAGCGATAGGGAGAACAGAGGCGACATTAACATACACTGGAAAGGGGGAGCGTCTTGATTCAGTGCTCACATGTTTTTAACGCCTGTTGATCTCTCCCTCTCTCTAACAGGGGCTTCTGTTGACCGTTTTATCTAAATAGAAACGAGTAACTTTTCTGCTTCTTCTATTTTTATAATTGCTTTATTTTTAGGGCTATTCATGCTAGTTTCCTATTTATGGTAATTATATACCCTTTTCTTTGAAGAATAAAAATATGGGTAGTTTAATGAATAAGCTTATTTAAATGAATAAGTATAATAACATTTAAAAAATACACTTCCTGGAACTGAAAAACAAATTAAATGTAGATAAATTAAAAATACAAATTTGTTTAAACACCGTTTAAGAATTTATTTAAATTTAAAAATAAATCGGTTTATAAACTTAATGTGCATTAACATTTATTTCTGAAAAAATGGGTCATTTCGAGAAAATTCGGTAAATGGCAGTGCAGGTGGTGCACAGCTGAAGCACCAGTTTCAAAGGCAGGAGGTGAGGTGGGGGAACACAGCTTTGTCCAAGACCTGTTTGAAGAGGACTGAGGGCCTTTCAGGGAGAGAACAGCCTGTACCATGACCAGGGACGTGAGAATGTTGACACATTCTGGGAGGTACAAATAGATCCCTTTGGCACAACGGAAGGACGGGGCAGGGACTGGGTGACAGGCGGGCTGGTTATGACAGGCCTGAGGGCTGAGGGAGGAGTTTGGATTTCATTTTAAAGGAGACGTTCTCAATTCAATCACAACCAGTCACCCTGTAATAACAAATACTTTATTACCATCCTCCAAGGAAATGAATAGATCATAAAACCCACCTATACACAAAAGGTTAATGTCAATATAAAATCCTAACTGTGCTACTCAGGATAAAGAGAAGTATCTAGCAATAGAGTGTGTGTGAGTGCGAGAACGCTCAGGCACAGGGGAGCAGTCTGCATGGAACTTCAGCGGATGCAACAGGGCTGCAACGGTGTCCTGTGCAGGCGCCTGGCAGACCGGCCGCGGAAAGACCATCGGGCGGCTGGGGGAGATGTGCTTTTCGGGAATGGTGACCGAGCCTCGGCAAACTTCCAAACAAAACAGAGTGCAGCTGTCCCCCTGCACAGACAGCAGCTCGTGGCTGAAAAATGAGGTGGGTATCCAAACCTTACAAATAGTACATTGTGTCCATATGTAAAATGGGGTTAGGGTCGCTCATAAAACGACCAACGTGGTTTTAAAAAATACATATATCTTATTTTTGGCTCAGTTTTAAATTCCCAGAATAGTTGAGCAAAGTACACAGAGTCCATATACTCGCCCTCCCACCCCATTCCGTTTCCCTTAATGTCAACCATGGGCTGCATAACGATGTTTTTGCGGTAACCACAAACCGAAAATGGGAGAGTTTTATGGATCAGGGTTTGTCGACTTCAGTACTGTTGTCATTTTGTCCGATAATTCTGTGTTGTGGGCTGTCCTGTGCATTCTAGACCACACCCACTACCTGCCAGGAGCACCTTACCCAGGAGTGTGAAACAGTGTCTCCGCAGATTGCCAAGTGGCCCCTGGGGGCAAAATTGCCCCTGGTTGAAAAACCTGCTCTGGGGCACTTGTTCTCAGCTCGGGGCCTGGGAGCTCTGCCTCTGCCCTCCCTGAGAGCCCAACCCAACACCCTCTTTTTATAGCACATTTTGTAACACCACTTTGATAATCCTGAAAGCGATTTACAAGTAACATAACCATCCACACGATGTAAAAGCAATGCTAATGCCCTAAGTGTAAAGGAAAGCTAAAATAAATACTTTATAATAAAAGAGTAAGTATCTCAATAGGTAAATTTTTGGGCACAACTATAAAATAGAGTTTGATGCTTGTACTTCTAATTAATAATTTAGATTTAAGAGGAGTTAGAGGATCAGAAGGTAATTCAAGAAGAACAGGAAAGCCCTAGCTGGTTTGGCTCAGTGGATGGAGCGTCAGTCTGCAAACTCAAGGGTCCTGGGTTCGATTCCAGTCAAGGGCATATGCCCAGGTTGTGGGCTCAATCCCCAGTAGGGGGCGTGCAGGAGGCAGCCAATCAATGATTCCCTCTCACCATTGATGTTTCTATCTCTCCCTTCCTCTCCCTTCCTCTCTGAAATCAATAAATATATAATCTAATAAAAGAGAATATGCAAATTAACCCACTCTGTGGCACCCACAAGCCACGCCCACCAACCAATCAGGAGAAAATATGCAAATTAACTCAACTAAGATGGTGGCAGCCACAGAGCTGGAGTTGCCCCCCCCGCAATGGAGAAAGCCAGGGCCCTGTGGCCCCAAGCTCTACTCAAGGCTACAAAGTTTCAATTATAGAAGTTAAATAAATCCCAGATACCTGCTTCCAGCTAGGCACCCCAGTAGGGACCCTAACCCTGAAAGGGCTGTGGACAGCCTGAAAATGGCCCTCAGCCCCTCATCCAGGCTGGCCACACCCCCATGGGGTGAGGGTCTCCACTGGGAGGCTTGGCAAGCTTGCAAACAGCCATCAGCCCCTCACTCAGGCTGGCCAGGCATGCCAGCAGGTGGACATCCCCTGAGGGGTCCCAGACTGCGAGAGGGCACAGGCCGGGCTGAGGGACCCCCCTGAGTGCACAAATTTTTGTGCACCGGGCCCCTAGTATATATATATAAAAGGAGAATAGAAAAATGAAAGTGCAATGATACAGGTGAACACCAGAATAAGAGCACAGGAAGGATAAATAGCAATAGACCAGTCTTATTTGTGTATGATAAGAGAAAGGGATACATAAGCTTCATTGAAATCTATATATCAGGCCAAAACAAATTTCTGCTGAAGTAGAGAAAATAAGAAGTTGTGATATAACTTCTTCAAGAAGTTTACAAAACTTCAAGAAGTTTTTGTAAGTGACCTGAGCTTTATTTACATTTTCTGTCAAAATAATTCCTGATATAATGATGTGGGATTGTGTCACAAGACATGTCTCCTGCTTTGAAATCTCACTTCTTGTGAAGGCATAGAGAGAGTCCCTAATACTCAAGAAACTGGGACAACAATATCTTTTGGCACAATAATAGAGTATAGAGTGGATTGCAAGGAATAAGCAGTAATATGAGATTGTGGTTGGTTGGGTATGTTTCTGGGAAAAGTATATGAGTGAGATTTTTTTAAAAATCTAGGTAATGCAAAATAAATAATTACAATATGCAATTTTCATATTGTAGGTCTCTTATGGAATTATAAATACGTTAAATATGACTTCATTATACCAAGTTGCTTTAAAACAACCTTTATTAATTAAATGCATTGAGATCCTACATTTCACTTATTCCCATTAATTAATAATATTTTGTTCTAAGACTGTTCAAAGGAGTCCTCCTTAGAGTTCTTAATACACATTTACATATTTTGTTTGTGTTGTGTTGTGTTGTTTTTGTAGTATCCATGCTGGTGCAGTGAGGGTCTTTGGAATAAACACGTTGTTAGAAATTCTGCCATATGCTATTTAGCTCTTTCCAAAGAAGTGGAGGTGAAAGTCACAATTGGATCCAACTATTCATAACTAAGTTGGTTAAATCATGTCTTGGGCTCAAACAGAGTTTTAAATCCAAATAACTCTCTCTGTCAGTGTTGGCTAGCACTCCTGATCTGCTTCAGGTGGATTTAATACCCAAACTAGATTAAAAGTGCAAACTTATCCTTAAATCTGACCATTGTGTCTTTGTCACTTAAAATAGTATCCAAAGAGAGCTATAACTGGTTTGGCTCAGTGGATAGAGTATTGGCCTGCGGACTCAAAGGTCCCAGGTTCGATTACAGTCAAGGGCATGTACCTTGGTTGTGGGCACATCCCCAGATGGGGGTGTGCAGGAGGCAGCTGATTGATGTTTCTCTCTCATTGATGTTTCTGACTCTCAATCCTTCTTGCTTCCTCTCTGTAAAAAAATCAATAAAATATATTTTATTTATTTATTTAATATGTTTTATTGATTTTTTTTACAGAGAGGAAGGGAGAGGGATAGAGAGTTAGAAACATCGATCAGCTGCCTCTTGCACACCCCCTGCTGGGGATGTGCCTGCAACCAAGGTACATGCCCTTGACCGGTCCACAGGCCGACGCTCTATCCACTGAGCCAAACCGGTTATAGCAGTCCTAATGACTTTTTAAAACCTTTTTCATAAAAACAGAGATTAAATTTTTGAGCTATTTCAGAGCCTATTGGAATAAATTAGTCATTTTTAAAATCAATTATAATGTTTTTTAAAATTTAAACTTTGGAAAGATTGTAAAATAAAATTAATTAAATATTATGACATCAATTTTGTAAACACTGGGTAAGATACCAATTAATATAAAAATAGTGTTAGTATTAAATATTTGTACAGGCTATTAGATTTGGTTTAATTTACAAGTATTTCATTTTTTAGGCCAATAAAATATTACATTATAATAATGCCATATGGAGGGAGAAAATGCACAGCACATAATACAAAGATGTATATGTATCATACAAACACCATACATTTACAGACCATATACATAATTCAAGAGTAACTCACCTTTTTTTCCCTAAATATGTATTTTTACATTTTTTAATCCTCACCAGGAGTGAGAATATTTTTTGGATTGATTTGTAGAGAGTGGAAGGGAGGAGGGAGAGAGGAAAGGGGGAGAGAGAGAGAGAGAGAGAGAGAGA
>PVJC01007196.1:0-52320 GCA_004026665.1 Murina feae
TGTCCATTGGTTATGCTTAAATGTACCAAAGTCCCTTGGCTGATCTGTTACCCCCCCCCCCCAACAACGTCTCTGTCCTTGTTGCTGTAATTTGACAGTCTGTTTGATGCCGCTCTGCTTCTGTATCTATTTTTGTTCACCAGTTTATAATGGTTATTATTATCCATAGATGAGTGAGGACATGTGGTATTTTTCTTTCATTGACTGGTTTATTTCACTTAGCATTATGTTCTCCAGTTCCATCCATGCTGCTGCAAATGCTAAGAACTCCTTCCTTTTTACAGCAGCGTAGTATTCCATTGTGTAGATGTACCACAGTTTTTTAATCCATTCATCTGCTGATGGGCACTTAGACTGTTTCCAAATTTTAGCTATGGTAAATTGTGCTGCTATGAACATAGGGATGCATATGTCCTTTCTGATTGGTGTAAAACTGCTAGTATTTCTAAACACTCCTTTACTTAAAAAAAAAAAATGCTCTAAAGTTCATCCTGGTCAGTGTGGCTTAGTGGTACAGCATCAATTCCGATCAAGGGCTCTTACAGGTTTGTTCTCTAGCTGCCCTCCCCCGTATTGGGGCACATGTGGGAGGCAACCAATTGATGTGTCTTTTTCATACAGATGCTTCTCTCCTTCCCTCCCCTTCCAATTCTTTCTAAAAATAAATGGAAAAAATATCATTGGGCATTAACAACAACAACAACATAAAAGCTCTAAAGTTCCGTCACAGATATTTAACTTGTAATGCCCATCTAAATTTTTAAGGTCACCTATAAAACTAACCTGTATTGAGGTAAGCTTGTTGCTTTCTTCCAAAAACTGTTGTAGAGTAACAACTTCACTTCCTGGGGAGCCAGTTTTGATCTTGTGATATGCTCGACTCTCAGTTTCAGGCATTTTGTGCTGGAGCACTGGACTTGATCTGGTCTGTCTTTTCAAGTACTGGATTGGACTGCTACCACTGCTGGACCAAGCCTCATGATCATGAAGCAAGCTAAATTCCCCACTGCTATGGCTCTGTGGCCTGCTCTGGATATTAACTGCACCTGCTTTTGGAGTAAATGGTGTGTTCAGAATTCAATAATAGAAATGAGATTAAAAGTACTTAAGGAATAAGATTTGCTGACAGGGTTCTTACCAAGAGCCAAAATGACTTTCAAGCTTTACTCAGAAATGCTTAGTAACTATATTTATCTTTCACTAGTTCAACATTATTTTGCCAGATTATTTTGTCTACCATAAACTTATCAGTCTATCATAGCCTGCTTCTTTATTTTATCAATTTGACAACTATAAGCACCTTTGCCACCATACTCAGAGCCTAAACATATAAAGTGGGCACTTAATGCATTTGATGAGGAAATAAATGAATAAATAAGTGGTTAATATGTTTTTTTAAAAATACAGCTTCAAATACAGTTGACCCTGAATAACATGGGATTAGGGGTGTTGATCCCCTTCCCCTCCGCATATTTTCAAGGGTCAACTATAACTGTAAACCACCTCACAATTTAACAAAATGTGACTACAGGAATTTTAAATTATTTCTGAATGCCAAAACCAAAAACTATTCTAAATGCTAAAAATTCTAATACTTTGCCTTTCTATGAAGTTTTTATTCCTTAAAGTTTTATCTGTTCATCCTTAATAAATGACCTTAAAGAAAAAAAAATTTAAATTTAAATAGGCATATAAGGAAAGTCATGCTTTCCACTGTTGGCATGGTGACCACTCAGTTGAGTAACTGTATAGAATGCAAATTACTAGTTCTGGAAAAAAGCTATCTAAAGTTTATGTTATTCTTTAAGAGTGCCAATTTATTTTGATCAAAAGCAAACTGATACAGTATTGAGATAGAAAATACAACTTTCCATGGTTTTCTAATCACAAAAGAGTAAAGTAGGTCATGAAAGAATTTGGCTCAAGTTCTATAACAATTTTATAGGAGTAAGATTTTCTTAAATTTTCAAATACTTCTTCATATGTTCAGACTACTTTTTTTCTACTGGCTATACAAACATGATTATAAAAATTGAAAAATCCCTATTTTTTCAGATCATAGCAAAAAAGTCATAGCATTAATGATAAAAATAAACTAAAATGGAAACAAAAGGATTTTATAATGCAAAGAGCAATGGAACAAATGCATTGACTCTAATTTGGAAATTCTGGACTGTACAGAAAAGTATTTTAACAAACTTTTATAATCTATTAAACAATTCCAGAATCTAAGTAGGCAATATACCTTTAAGAAAAAAGGTATTAGTCAAGGCTTCTAGACAGACATTACATAAAAGCCTTACCTGGAATGTATATTTAAAAACTAAGGAAAAAAAATTAAACAATTCTTAGATGAGCTATATGCATCCACTTGGCTCTTGTTTCACATACACACACACAATTGCCTTATCAAATTAAAAAATGCATTTCCCCCTATTTTGTGGATAAGTTACATGTATGTAAAACTCCTTCTGTAATGTGAGTTCAGTGTGCATGCATCATGAAAAAAATCAAGGACAACCATGTTAATGAGAAAGATAAAACAAGTAAAATAAGACCTACAGATATTTTTGAAGTATAAATTACAATAAAAATATTTTACCTGTGAAAGATAAAAAGTGGAAACCAAAATAACTGCTCCTGTTTTTACATTTATATACATTGAAATACATTTGTATTACAATGTTAAAAGTATAAAATATTCCAAGGAACTATGTTCCAAACAGACGATTTGGATTTCACAGTTTACCCTAGAAACTTCATCGATCTCCCTTTTAAATGTGGAAATGGTTGGAACATATTAATAAATTTACCTACAGCATACCTTTGACTTCATGGAGTGAAGCATTATTATTGCTATTGCTAGTGGATGTCCTGCCACTATCAAGGCTGGCTGGTCTCGAAGCTAAATGAAAACATCAGGAGACAGTGTGATAAAACTTCCAGCTGATGACACTGAACTTTACATGCTCATCACAGAATGCTTTGAGGAAGTAATCATGCATATTTGCACACACCGAGCATGCCCACCAACAGCTGAATCGTATACATTAGAGAGCAAAGACATTTCCACGTGGTTTAGTAAGACAGGGCACGTCTGAAACAATTGTTGAAATTTAAAGAAAAGAAGATAAATTGCATATTTAGATTTGAATATGATTTCTAGAAGGATACTAGGACTATTTTAGATTAATAGAGTGACATGCCAAAAAAAAGGTGCTAGTGATTAGGTCACTTACAACATATTAGACAAAGAACCCTGCACATTGTAGAAATGCCACAAACAGGAGTAATGTTTTGTATTCCTATCCGGAGAAGGGAAACAACCGCACAGTTAACATGGCCCTATCCTATTTCTTAAAATCCTGCTCTCATATGAAACTAGAGGCTTGGTGCACAAAAATTTGTGCACTCGGAGGGGAGGGGTCCCTCAGCCGGCCTGCGCCCTCTCGCAGTCTGGGACCCTTCAGGGGATGTCCAGCTGCTGGAGTGTCTGGCAAGCCTGGGTGAGGGGCAGAGGGCCATTTCAGGCTGCACACATCCCCTTCAGGGTTCGGGTCCCTACTGGGGTGCCTAGCTGGAAGCAGCTATCTGGGATTTATTTAACTTCTATAATTGAAACTTTGTTGCCTTGGTCTACCTCACCCCCCTTGAAGCCTGGGTTGCCCTGGCAACCCAAGGTCCCAGCCCAGCAGGTATCTGGGGTTTATCTTCTATAATTGAAACTTTGTAGCCTTGAGTAGAGCTCAGGGCCCACAGGCCCCTGGCTTCCTCCATTGCCCCGGGGCAACTCCAGTTCTGTGGCTGCCGCCATCTTAGTTGAGTTATTTTGCATATTTGCTCCTGATTGGCTTGTGGGTGTGGTTTGTGGGCATAATGGAGTGAGGGTCAATTTGCATATTACTCTTTCATTAGAGTAGATTCATTTTACATGTTATCCACTTACTGTTAATAATTTAGTTTGGTAAGATACGATTTTCCAGATAGAAATTTAAAAACCTAAAATGCTTGACATTGCAGAATATGGTTTCTTAAAGTTTATATTTTCTTAGAGTAAATAATGTAAAAAGTAACTCAGAACTTTAAACTTAAATGAAAATGGCAACAAAATTACCTTTAATCATTGCGCAGGAATACTTTATAAATGACCTTGACTAAAACAGACTATTTAGATGAAGCAGTAACCTTAAAAGGGGCAAAGGGGAGTATTAGGTTTGAAGAAATGGCAGAGATATGAGGTGCAGGTTAGATAAAACATGCTTGCTGGCAATGCACATTCAGATTCAATGCAACATTCTATAATTAATATGTATTCTCTAAATAAAGTTCATATCTTACCATGAACTCTTGATCCCGTACTAGAATCATCACTAATACCTTGTGGACTTATATCTTCAAAGGATGTAGCATCTACATAAAATAGCAAAATAGATATAAAAGTACTTCTTAACCAAAATAAATAATTAAAAAACATTGTAAAATTTTATTTACTCAGAATATGGAAACTCTTTTTCAATTATATATAATACATCTCTATTTAATATATTTCTAGACTCAACCAAAAATTGGAACTGGAGCAAGAAAAATAGCTCTGATGAGTTTACTCGCCAATAGAACAGTCTCCGTGACCCTACAAAGCAAGGGCCTCGGTTGTCTTACGTGGCTTTTTTCTCTATCTAAAGTCATAGTGTTTTCAGAGGTGTGTGTGTGTGTGTGTGTGTGTGTGTGTGTGTTTTAAGCTTCTATTATTCTCTCCTTTTCTCAAACTTTGCTCACATTACTTTTTCTTTTCTTGTCAGTGCATTAGTTGTTTATTATCAAAAGCTTAGAAAAATTTTAGTTATTTTATGTCTTAAATTTTATGAAATGCTTTGAAAATTCCCTCAAATCAAAGCCAGATTGTTTTGATAATTATTTCCGTTTGCTGCTATCAAAAAGTACACATGGGAAAGTCAAATTAAAATTTCTGTTGCCAACAGTTCCACAACAGTGCAAATAGCAGACGGCCTATACCTTTATTATTAACCAAATGCTTGGATCTGAAGCCTGTAGAAGAGTTGACAGTTGAAAAGTTGATAGCTGTAGTAGAGAAGGCCATAGCTCCCAATTCTTTTCTCCTTTTACCAGTTGAAATATCATCCGGAACCTCCAAATTCTCAGTACTACCTGTCCACTGTCCTCCTGCTAGGACCATGGACTGCACCAGGTCATTCATGGCTGGGATGCAAATGAAAGCAAATGAATCAGCATGGTTAATGTTCTTGCTCTTACTTCTCTTTTGTATTATACATAATCTGGGGTTTTTTCCCCTATGGATTAATGCAAGTGAAAATAAAAAACTGTAACCACAATGTCATTCAAATTATGACATGCATTCAGCTCAATGAAATGAACAGGCCAAAGGCTGATAAATTTCAGTAAATATTTTTTATCTCATCTCCACCCCATTTAAAGATGGGAGAAGGAATTTTACTCTATATAACTGCCATGCTTTTGCGAAGTGATGTGCAATATAATTAGAAGCCTTCATAAAGTGGTTTTGTGGTGACAAAAATGGAATGAATAAAGGTGAGATGGAGAGCAGTTCTTATACAGCATCATTACTGAAAATGATAAAGAGTCCTTGGTCAGAGCAGGTTACTGAAGGAATTATTCATTTATCAATCAAGTAAGTATACCATTAATAAAAACCTGAAAGAGACGATAGCCAAAGTGACAGACATTTCAAGTGATTATATAATTACCCATTCCACTTGAAAAAAAAAAAAGGAAAACCAGAGTATTATTATATAAAGAATGACAAACATTTTTAAGGGTTACAGGCCATTTTATTTATTTATTTAATTTAGTTCATTAAAGAAGAAATGTATAATGCTAAACATTCTGGAATATTTTCTTTAAGTAAATTTCTTTGGGAAAAAATCTCTAATGGCATAAAATTAGGGTTTTATTTCTGACAACTTTTAGAAAGCACTGGAAATTTACAAGTATATTATTACATGTACAACTAAACATATGCATGTATATGTATCAGTGAACATACATATAATGCAACTTCAGTGCCAGTTTTGAAAAACAAAAATTCTTCCAGCTCCTTGTATTAGAGGAAGACTGCACTTTGTAAAATAAGAAAATTGGCACAGTCCAGAGGAAGGTTAGTGGAAATTAGTAATGGAAGCCAATGTAGTCAACTGAAAGAAGCTGAACTGTCATAAAGTCTTACACATGGAACGACGGTAGCAGGCCTTCATTTTGTCTTTATCCTTCGGTCTGTTCCTCAAAAAGGGCAGTCTTTTCAGTGCAACCACTTTAATGTCAGAGCATGAGGAAAAACAGAAACAGAAAAATGAAACAGAAAAAAGGGAGAAGAACAGATGGGAGTTAAATGTTGAAATTAAGGACAGAAATGAATGTCTGAGTTTCAGCTTATGTATGCTATATTAAAGTTATTATTTTCGTGCTGCTGAGTGATAATGAAATATGAAATAAGTACTCTGATACTTTAAAATACTTGGAACGGCACTGAAGACAATGATGAGGAACATATACTTTGAAAGCTTGGATTAGCTCAAGTCCTATAAATACAGGAACTGGTTAGAATTACTTATGGAACAAGTTTCCTAGTTAAGTTGTAAATGTATACCTTTAAAGTTAGGACTATTGGTGGGACACAGAGTATACATGATAAAAATGTACAAGGCTTTTCAATCCTCTATTTTCTTTATTTTTTTAAATTATAAGGCTTTATGGAAAAAGTAATTTAGACAAATATACTTAAGAGTATTTTAGTAATATACATCACCAAAAACTAAAGTGCCCATGGGTGTTTTAAACAATCTAAAGCTTTTAAAACTTTCATTAAAAATTTTCAATACTTTCTTAAACTTTAATAAAGAAACAGCAAATTGCTTCTTGGTGCAATATGTAGTAGCATCATGGAAATATATATTCTTTGAACAGTCTTTCAAAAGATGAAATGAGCAATTACATTAAACTTCATTTTACCAAAAAGTTGTCTAGGGAAAAAGAAAAAAGAGTATTTTGACAGTAGTAATAAGTGCTAGCACTGAGTCCTGATAAGGCTAAAGATATGAAAGCATCCTAAAGCAAGCAAAAATGACCCAAAAAAGGTGTATATTTCATTTTTAGTTATTTATTTTGAAGGGCTTTTTTTGTGAAGTTATTAAAAAAATCCAAGATAGCACTGTGCAAGAAGATTTTGTGAATGAAAATGAGGGTTATAACTATAGGAGTCATTAGTACAAAAATAAAACTGTTCACTAGAGTCACTAACTTTCTTAAACTAAATTATATATATAGAGATATATATAGAGAGATATATATCTATAGATATATATATATTTCTAAAAATATTTTTATTGATTTCAGAGAGGAAGGGAGAGGGAGAGAGAGATAAAAATATTAATGATGAGACAGAATCATTGATCAGCTGCCTCCTGCCACCCCCTACTGGGGATCGAGCCCACAACTGGGGCATGTGCCCTGGCTGGAAATCGAACCGTGACTTCCTGGTTCATGGGTCAATGCTCAATCACTGAACTGCATCTGGCTAAACTATATTTTAATAAGATTTAAAAACAAAAAGCCCTGGCTGGGTGCCTCAGTTGGTTTGAGCATCATCCCACACACCAAGAGGTTGAGGGTTCCATTCCCAGGATTAGGGCACACCCCTCGTTCAACCTCCAGTTGGGGCACATATGGCATAGCTCAATGGTTAAGCATCGACCTATGAACCAGGGGTTCATGGTTTGATTCCTGGTCAAGGCACATGCCTTGATTGCAGGCTCGATCCCCCATAGGAGCATGCAGGAGGCAGCCGATCAATGATTCTTTCTCATCATTGATGTTTCTATCTCTCTCTACCTCTCCCCTTCCTCGCTGAAATAAATAAAATATATTAAAAACAAAAAACATATCCTTGGATGAGAATTAAACTTTTTAAAAATAAGTAAGTAAATACAAAAAAAATGTATTTATTTTGGAACCACAATTCAGGCACTAGTGAAACAACTTGCATGAAGACTTAAAAACATTGTACACAGCCCTGATAACTGCTCTTCCTCAGGGTTTACCACTGTCTTGTAAATAGTCAAAGCTCTTTGACCCACTGACAAGAATCATTCATTAAGGAGAATGCAATGTACATACAGCTTTTTAACTTATATATTTGATTGCTATTAGGAATACGTAATCATGATTCATTTAAGGTTTTAATTTGACCTATTTCTTTTCTAGCTTCATATAGCACAATTACTTTCAATGATTAAAATAAATGAACTGAAAGAAATGTAAAAATGGACACTTAGCTAAACCAAGCAGAATGGTTGCAACATGCACATGTTGTCTTTATTTTTCTGACTCAACTGTTTTCCAAAGACTGCTTTACTGACAGACACTCTTACAAAAGGGAGAGGACCACAGGAGTTTCAAATTTGCCAGTGGTAGAATGTGATCTTTGTTATGGCTATTAGTTTTAGATACACAACATTTTATTCCCCCAAACCATACTGAAATTAAGGGAACATTAGCATTGTTGGATTTTGTGTTTATTTAAAAAATTCTAAATCTGAACAACTGCAGGAAAAGAGAATATTACTTCTTTTGATTATTATTTTGAAGGTTTCAGCAAAGAGTATGAAGGAATGACGGGTAGGACAAGAATAAGTTTATAGTTGTTTGCATGGAAAATATACAATAAAAATAATAATACAAGAAAGAATAAACTCATACAACCGTAAACTTACTTTTGCCCCATCCTGTACTTAAAACGAGATGGTCTCAGAAAATGACTGCCATGCCTTTCTTGTGGAGGCTCTCATATCTGAATTGAAATGTCTTCCTTTAATTAAAAAAATTTAAGTATATCTACTACCATTTCTCATTTAATAAAATGTCAGATTTTTATATCTAAAGATAGCGATAAAAGTAAATTATCTGGAAACATTTTAAGGAAAACTTGATAATCTTCCTACAATACTCAGACATTGCATGCAGATTTGGGTGATAAGACTAGGTAGCAAAAGACCCAGGTAATAATATTCTTATGTGGGGACAGAGAATTAAACAAATTTCTTGAGCCCACTATATAAATACACACATACACAAGTGTGTATGCATGAATATGTACATGGGTATGTATATGATTCGCTGCTTGATTATGGATTCTAGTTCTTAGGTGCTACAGTTGCACTCTAAAATATACCACATAATGGATGGATGTCTAATCTCCTACACCTGAAAATACTGCCTTTTCAGAGATAATTCCCAAGGCCGAAACACTGTCTATAGTTTTTTGAAAGTTACCCATATGGAGTGTCTTATCTCTAAAGAAAGTAATAGCTGTTTTTGCCTGCTATTCACTTAAAAGAATAGTAATGAAATATATATGTATATATAAATCTGTTTTTAAAATTTAATGACCCTGGTGATAGTGTGAGTGAATTTGAAGTATACTGTTTGTATATTTTATAAGAACACTGATAGTCAACTTCTTGGACATCTTCTAAGGGTCCAGGATTGGATTCTTTTCTCTTTCCCTAGTTGGTTTGGCTCAGTGAATAGTGTGTCGGCCTGCAGATTGAGAGGTCCCGGGTTCGATTCTGGTCAAGGGCATGTACAGGAGGCAACCAATCAATGTGTATCTCTCATATCAATGTTTCTTTCTGTTTTCTCTCCCTCTTCTACTCTCTCTAAAAGATCAATGGAAAAATATCCTCGGGTGAGGATTAACAAAAAACAAACAAACAAAAAACCCCCCCAAAATATTAAATCACAAGTTTATACACAAATTTATATCTCCTCCCCTATTTTAACCAATCCTTTATCAAGCACTCAATACTTTCCATAACCATCAATTATTTCTAAATCTTTTAACAGCATTCTCTTCAAATTTATACCTACTTCTTTGCTTTGCCCAATGTAACTTTGTTCCAATTTGATACAAAAGAATGAGTAAAACCTCATTATAAAATGCCTTATTCTATTTTGTTATAATTATGAAAATGAGCTCTTATAAATATTTCTCACTTGCTCCTCATAATCACCCTGGTAAGTATGATACAAAGGTGAAATGCTTGCCCTTATTAACAGAACTAGCAAATGGCAGAGGTTTCTGGCTTATTTCAATGTTCTTTCTACACTGTTTTACCTCCCTGGCCAAATGATGGTATCCCTGTGTATGGAATATCTTTACACACAAAATATAGAAAATCATGTAGTTGTGTATTATTGTAGTATGTAATGAATTTTATAATTGTATGGAGTTAAAAAGAAATGCAATAATTAGACTACTGTCTCAAAGACGTGTTGAAGTTATTTTTAAAAAATCTTTTAGAAAGGATTCTAAATCAATACTAGATATAACAAATGTTTAAAGAGTTTAAGCACTCACTGCTGCTTTTCTTGGTCCCCAGAGTTTGGCCATCTTCCAAAGAGTTTGAACCTACTGAAGAACTATCTTGACTATCTTGATGGGGGAGTTGAAGAAATCCTTCACCGGAGTCTGAGCGGGTAGGTGTTAATGTTAGAGATTTCTGACGTTCCCGATTAATATCTTTCTTAGACTTTATCAACTTTCTCATTTTTAGAGTAATCCAGTTGCCTCTCCTGATAGAATAATTTAAAAAGTTCTTATCAGTCTAAAATTCAACATATAAATCCTTCACAGAATTAGAAGTTTAAAATATTGTTCTTTTTTCAGAATAAAAATAAGTAAATTTTGGTTAATAGTACCTTCTAGGAGGAGATGGCTCATAAAATTTGTATTGATCCATAATTTTCTCTTCTAATTTCTCCTTTTGTCGTCTTAATTCATTTAACTTATCACTATAAAAACAAAAATTAAATTTTAGAACATACATCATATTTTGTACAGTTATAAATGATATTGTTATTTTGTGACTATGATCTAACTTCTCCTCAAAACAAACAAATACAGGTACCACAGTTGAAAACTAAGAATTTATTAGGTAGTAACAATGAATTTTTTTCAAGTTTCTCCTTTTCTTTAAATTTACATACTTAAATAAAAGCATGTAGGATTGAAAGTTTCAATTCTGCTTGGTGTACTACTACATCCCCCCAGGGGTCCAAGTTTGGGAGAGGGCGCAGGCCAGGCTGAGGGACTCCACTGGTGCATGAATCTGTGCACTGAGCCTCTAGTAATAATCTTGGAACTGCATCTTCACGCAAACAGATGTTTTCCTTTGTGGCAGAATTACTTAAACTTAAGTTATTTGTAGAGAATTACTACCTCCCTTCAGCAATGTAGGAATATACTAGTTTCACCACAGCTCAGCCTCATGTTTATGTTCTTGGTAGTATATATTATACAGAGAAAAATCACAGATCATAGACTAAAGTAAAAGTAAAACAAACTCTAAAAAACTGCAATGTCAAAGAATACTACAAACATTTAGTGATCACTTACAATGAAAAAGGCATGAAGTGATATGCAGATGACTAATAAGTAACCCAGTGCTACTTACAATATAGGAGAGAAAAGATATATATGTAAATGACTATTATAATCCACGGCAGAAGCCATTCCAAAATAAAAGTACTATGAGAGTTCAAGAGGAACTTATAAAAGAGAAAATATTTCCATCCTGAATAACCAAAGAAAAATCTCACTACCCTGACTGGTGTGGCTGGGTTGGTAGGAGTGTCATCCCACACACCAAAAGGTCTCAGGGTCAATTCCCAGTCAAGGCACATACCTAGGTTGTGGGTTCGATCCCTAGCCCAGGTCCGGGCTTGTATGGGAGTCAACTGTTTATGTTTCTCTCTCACATTAATTTTCTTTTTTATTCTCTCTCTCTCTCTCCCTCACCTTCTCTCTAAAAATTACTGATAATGTCCTCAGGTGAGGATTAAAATAAAGAAAAGCCTCATGAAAAACAAGGCCATATTAGATAGATTGAAAAGGAAAGGCAAGAATGCCAAATTAAGCAGTTTAGTTGAAGGGAAGAAGTGAGGGAGTTTTGGGTTAAGATTCTGCTCAACAGGAAACCAGAATTATTGAAGGTGTCATTAAAAAGTAACATTATAGAATCTTTGCTTTAGGTACTATAACCCAATGATAGAAGAGGATATATCAGAAAGGATGGAGGTAAAGAAAGCATGGGAGGCTAATGCATAGTCTAGTTAAGAGGTAAGGTAACATTAGGGTAGTAGAAATTGGAAGCAACTAATTTGAGAGAGTATATGGAAGAGGATGCTTTGTGAACACAAGTTGCCAACAGTTATTGCCGGGGCTGACCAGCAGACTCTGAGCGATAGATGAACAGATTACTCTGACACACATTTCTGTGAAAGAGAAGGCTAAGGGGCTTGTTCGTCTGCCTTCTTAGGCTTTTACTGTCACAACAGCTTGAACTAAAATTAACCTGTAGGTATAATCAGCAGAGTAAGTATCCTTGAGAAAGCACATGCTTCTACAAGGTCGGATCTTAAAGACTCAACACAGCTTCTAGCAAAACAGCCAGGGGATCGAACTTGTTTGGGAAACAAGATAGGGGCTGCTGCCTTCGGCAAGGTCCCCTCAGAGGCCCCCAACTTTTTGGAGAATCCTCCTTACAGACATTCCAGCCAAGTCCTGTGGGAAGCACAGCACAGATAGCAGACAGCCTAAACTTCCCAATTCTTTTCTCCTTTTTCCTGTTGAAATATTATCAAGAACCTCTAAATTCTCGGGATTACCTGTTCTTTGTCACTCCTGCTGGGACAATGGGGCATAGGCATTCAGGCAGAAATGTCTGACATGTAAGAGGGATATTTTAATTTTAAATGTCAAATACTAATATTTGAAGTCAATATATAGATACAACCACTGAAACCCTGAAAGTGGATTAGTCACCAAGAGTCAGAATATTAAGATAAGCTTTGGATAATGCCTCTGCTTAAAAGACAGGAAACTCAAATGTCAAGAGCTTTAGATATACTCACAGCTTAAGCTAAAATGCCTCTTATGGCAGAGAGTAAAGTTATTCATATCCCTGAAAGGACTGAAGGTATAGTCCAAAGTGGCCAGCCATAAGTGTGAAATTTAAGTTTTGCATTTATCTTAAAAGTTCATGCAACTCTGCCTTTGCTCCATGATATATCTATGTATTAATATAAAAATAATGTTCCCTGCCCCAAATTTTATAATAAAATTAATGCTTCAAAAATGTATCATGCATCCTGGTTTCATATATGCCCTGGCTCACCATCATGTACATCATGACATTATTTTACTTACTCCTTAGATAATCCTAGAGGTATTTTGGAGAAAAACAAACCAATGATCAAAGAAAGAAATGAGGTAGCTAGTCTATGGTCACATAACTAGTGACTAGAAGAATTGGGATTTGAATTTTAAAAGCTATCTGATTTCAACATCTGTGCTTTCTATTAAACTATGGTGCTTCTCATTAGTGACGAGGGGAAGGGAAGAATTTAGTAAATAAGGCTCGTGGTATCCTATAAAACCACATACTGAGCTGCCCAGGCCCAAATCCTGATTTTACCAGCTTCCTCCACACTCAATGGAGACACAACTTAGCAATAGTGAAGCCCTACCAATTCTATTTCTCACATATCTCTTGTATTTCATCTCAAATACCACTGCTTGTGAATTATTTTTCACTAGATTATTGCAACAGCTTTCATAAAACTTGTTTCTTATCTCTATTCTCAGAACCTTCAATCCATACTCTAAAATGCCATGTGTTGTTGTTTTTTAATGCAGACCTGATCCTATTACTCTCTTTTCAAATTTTCAGCAACTTTTTTGTGCAGCATAGAAAAACCTTTGTGAAGTGACTCTTGAGTGACAGTTTATCCACTTCTCTGTTGCTCCTCCTTATTTTGCTCCAGTAAGAAAAATTTTTAGAGCCTGTAGCCTACCATAACACACTTTCATCACACAGCTGTGTTTTGCATTTGCTGCTTTATTGATCTTGTATGTCTTTACAGGTGAACTCCTACTGAACCCCTAAGTCTCGGCTCAAGCAACCAACTTTGGCAAGTCCTCCTTACTGCTCCCAGACTAAGGATGCTATATTTCTATGACCTCCTACACATACCTCCATTATGGAAATTATTTATATTTCTCACTTTATATTACTAGTTCCTTAAGAGCAGTACCCATGTTTTCATGCTAGTTTTTGATTATCAGCATAGAGCCTGAGACATAAACATTCAAAAATATATGTGGAAATTATAATTGAAAACCAAATAAATTAGATTAAGTTTTCTCTGCCACCAGAAACTGCAATTATAAAATCGTAACTAATATCTCACAGTGCAAAATTACTTGGTACCTACATGTACTGTCTCTGTTCAACATGAAAAAGATCCTTGCTTTCCATATTCTGCTCCAAAAGTGTTCTGTTCTGCAGCATTAATGTCTGGATTTGATCCAGTAGATGCCGATTTTCTTCTTCTAAATTTCCTTTAAGTTGGCTTAGCAACTGTGGAAAAGCGGTTATTTTTAAAAATATCAACATTTACATTTAACATAAATCACCCGGAACATCTGAAAAGAGTACTTCACAGACTTCTATCTCCTGCTATTTGAACAATTACAATTAGACGGTCACACTTTGGTCAGAATGTGAGTGGTTAGTTTAGTAATAATGACAGCTAAAGAACTGGGTTATGTGCTATATACATCTATGTTTTCATAATTCTCACAAACACTGGGCTTATCATAAATTAGTTAATTCCAAAAACACTGCTTCGTTTAAAATTGTTTAACTTATACTCTGAAAGCTAGATTCAAATCTCTGGCCTTCTAAGTAGCTATGAAACACTGAACAAGTTAGTTAATTCTCTGAGCTTCAATGACCTCATCTATAAAATGAGAATAATCCCATCCTGTAAGATTTTTGGAAAGATTAAATAATACATGTAAAGTACCTGGTGTCATGCCTATGGCACCCAACAGATACTTAATAAACCTCCTTCTTCCTTCAACCACTGTTTTCAAGGAACCTTGTAAGTTGCTATATACTTTTTGTGGCTTGAACAAAGGAGGCAAGTAATCTTGTTAATGATTGGTATTGCTAGCTCATGCTACTTGTAGTTGAGCTGCCAGCAGCATTGGGCTGTTTTTTCTTAATAGAAATTGTAAGGAAATATGCTTTAATTAGGCTATTGGTTCCAACAGAAGTCAGAAAGCTCACAGTAGAGATTCTCAAAATTTAGCATCACTTATAAAGTATATTTTTAAAAATGTAGTTTTCTGGGTGCTAGTATTTGAATTCAACAGATCTGGAATAGAGCCCAGAAATATGTATTTTTTAAAAAAAATATGTGCCAATAATAATCTTTCCTCCAAAAAAGAAAAAAAAGAAAAGAAAAAAATAAGATAAAGAAAACAAACATTTAAAAAATTCTCAAGGCCCTAGCTAGGTAGGTCAGTTGAATAGAGCATCATCTCAACATGCCAAGATTGCAGGTTCAATCCCTGGTCAGGGGACATACAAGAATCAGCAAATGAATGCATAAATAAGTGGGACAAATTGATGTCTCTGTGTGTGTGTGTCTCTCTTCCCTTTCTCTCTTTCTCAAATCAATAAATAAAACCTTTGGAAAAGCTATTTATGACGATCCATAAACATCCATCTAGATCTAACAACTACCAATATTGTGCTAAGTTTCTTTCATTTATCTATATACTAAACTGAAATATAACATATGGCAGATTCATTGCAAAATTGAATCCAGTTATCCCCCTCCCTATTGGTATATCCTCTTACAATGTGACTTCTCACTCTTCTCATCAAAAAAAAGGGATCTATTTTCTCTCTTCTTGTATTTAGAATGCCTTTGGCCAAGAGAAAGAGATGGAAGTGATTGTGTGACACTCCAAGCCCAGACCTCAAGAGGCTTATGTGCCTACACATAGTCTCTGGAAATCCTGCTGGAGGATGAGAGTAAACAGTGAAGTTATACTAGTGGGGGTCCCCTAGACCAGCCAGACCTCAGAGTACATGACAGATACCTGCAGAGGCAGGAGCAAGCCCGACTATAATCAACTAATCTTGGCCTACACAGCAATTCATGGATCAGAACACCTGCTCAACTGACCCACAGACTCGTGAGCAAAAATAAATGCTTACTGTCCATTATTATACAGCAGTATCATGTCAACAGACATTGGTTAAAACATATATATAGGAAAAAAAAGTTTAAGTGTATATACAGCTCAATGAAGTATTACAGTGAACACATGGCCCTGGACAGTGTAGCTCAGTTGGTTGGGTGTCTAAGGGTTGCTGTTCAATTCCCAGTTGGGGCAGTGCCCGTGTAGTTGAGGCACGGTCCCTGGTAGGCGGTGTGTAGGAGGCAGCCAATAAATGTTCAGCTCTTGCATTGATGTTTGTTTCTCTTTCTCTCTCTCCAAAAATCAATTTCAAAAAAAAAATCTTCAGAGTGAACATGTGTGAAACCAGCACCCCTAGCAACAAGCAGCATATTAATTGTATTCCAAAAACACTCATTGTGCTCTCTTCCAGTCACTATGCCTTCCCACAAAGATACAGATTCATTTTTTCACTCTCTCCAAATTACGTTATGTGTCTTAGCCCAGAGCCAAAGGTTAACATTTGAAGTTGGGACAATCAGCCAGGGTTAAGGAGGTAGCAGAGGACTCTTTCTGGTCTCTCCTAGGCAGCCTTCCAGACCACTAGTGACATGTGGGACATTATCAAGACCCACTAGGGCTGACTGTGTCATTGCTGGGATCTCACAGTAAAATTTCTGACAAGTCTGCTGATCTGTTAATTTTGTCTCAACCAATATTCCAACCTCAGGCTGAGAGCTGGCCTTTGACAGCACTCCTGGGCCTGGGGCTTTTCTGTGCTTGGCTCAAATCAAGCCAGTACCCTCCAGTAGCAAAGGTGCTGCTTTTCATGGATTGCCTTGCACCCAGGCAGAACTACTGGGTACTGAAACTAGGAGAGGGAGAGAGAATGAGAATGGGAGAAGGCACGTTGCCTCAGACAACTATAGCTCCTACCCAAAGTTGAGCAGTTTTTAATAAATGCTTCTCAATTTGTTGTTTGCTTCTTCATGAGTTCCACAGTACTAAAATGATAATTTTGACAGTTTTGTCGAATTTTATTGTTTCTTGGGGAGTTAATTGTTCATGCTCCTCTACCATTTTGTAAGTTCATTACCCCAATCATATTTTACTTAAGACTTTTATAAATCACAGGCAGAATGAATGTTTTATACATTGTAAGCTTTGAGTATTTAAATGTACAGTGTGGGGTAAAGTAGGTTTATAGTTGTAAGTACATGAAACACAGAGTTTAGTCTTTGTATTATTAATTACTAATTATTGTACTAATTTTCCATATGCACAACTAAAAATCCAATTTTGCCTCACCTTGTATATGCTTTCAAACTAATTTTTCTTTATATTGGTTTATAATTTAATACAAAAAGCTTTTAGGTATTACTTTTCGTATACAGTCTATTCCTAACTCTATTTAAGGGTTTGCTTAAGTGCTGGTTCCCTAAAAGTTCCATGAAATTCAGGTGTTAAGCTATATTTAGGTACCAACCATAAAATTTAAGGGTGATCTAAGACTTTCGGTATCATTTTTATATTTCCAAACATTTAGCACTTTATCAAGCCATTGTTAAGAGCCATGAAATTACGTTAAGAATAAAACTGTATACATAGGCATAATGTCATTTCTATTTGATACTCTCCAATGGCTCCCAGTTTTATTCAGAATAAAAGTTAAAGTAGTTTGTTTTGACAATGGCCTATAAGGCAACGTACGTGGCCCATGCACATCTCTGATCTCACTCCCACCACTCTCCCCTTTGCTCATTCCACACCAGCCACACTGGCCTCCCTGAGTGTTCCTCAAACACACCAGGAATCCCCTGGCTGTTTGCCTGGAATATTCTTTTCCCAGCTATCCACATAACAACACCCTAATCTCCTTCAAATCTTTGTTCAATGATTCCTAGTTAAAATTTCAATCTAACTCCCCTACCCCCCTCTCTGGCAGTCCCTACTTCATTGGTACTTGCACATAATTTTCAAAATGGTTACACCAGTATTTTTAGTCCATGTGCTTTTCTAGAACCTTGCTTTTCTTCATCAAGAGGCCGAGTCTATTTCTCTTCCCCTTGAATCTGGACAGGATTTAGACGCCTCAATGAATAAAATGCAGGGGAAATGATGCTGCATGACTTCTGAGGCTTAATCATTAAAACAAAGATGGTTTTCGTCTGGTTCTGACCATGTTGTGAGAAAGCCAATAACTACCCATGGGAAGAAATTACACAGGGTGAAAACTGATACCTCCCTCTTGCTAATAGCCAGCATCCACCACCAGCATGCACCCAGCCTTTCCATCTTCCCGCTGAGGGTCCAGGGGCAAGTGGAGCAGAGGCAAAATGCTCCCTGTACCTGTCCAAATTTCCACCCACAGAATCTGTGAGCATAATGAATGTTTTATACCACTAAGTTTGGGGGTAATTTGCTACATAGTCATATTTAACAAAACACTGAAAAACTATGTATTTCACTTACTTATTATGTTTATTGTCTGTTTCCTTCCACCAGAATATAAACCACACAGGAGGAGAGAGTTTTACCTATTTAGTTTACTAGTACATGCCAGGTGGGCAGTAACATCTAATCTAATAAAAGAGTAATATGCAAATTAATCATCACTCCGAGACACCTAAGCCACGCCCCCAGCCAGAATGGCTGTATGCAAATTAACCCAGCCAAGATGGCGGCCAGCAGCCACGGAGCTAGAGCAAACAAGAGGCTTCCGTTGCACCAGCGATGGAGTTGAAACTTCCTGCCTAGGCCGGCTGGGCGTCTGCTCAAGGCAACAATGTTTCAATTATAGAAGCCACAGAGCTGAAGCAAACAGGAGACTTCATTGCCTGACTAGACCTCCACTCAAGGCAACAAAGTTTCAATTATAGAAGATAAATAAACCCCATAAACCTGATTCCAGCCAGCCTCGCTGGGACGTTGGGTCAATGGGAGCTGTGGGCAGTCTGAAAATGGTCCTCAGCCCCTCACCCAGGCTGGCCAGGAACCCCAGTAGGGATCTGAACCCTGAAGGGACTGTGGGAAGCCTGAAAACGGCCCTCAACTCCTCACCCAGGCTGGCCACACCCCCATGGGGTGAGGGTCCTCACTAGGGGGCTTGGCCAGCCTGCAAACAGCCCTCAGCCCCTCAGCCAGGCTAGCCAGGCACACCAGCAGGTGGACATCCTCCGAGGGGTCGAAGACTGTGAAAGGGTACAGACCAGACTAAGGGACCCCCCCTCCCACGAGTGCACAAATTTTTGTGCACCATGACCCCTAGTTTTTTATAATAGTAAAAATGGTTTTCTATATAGTAAAAGTATCTGAACATATAAGTTTAAACTAACAATAAAAAAATTGAAATGAATGAAGTTTTTTTAATTACTTATGAAATTCAATTATCCGTGACCAATTCTTTTAGAAACACCCCACTAAATATATACTGCTGGTCATTATAATATCACTATTTAGTTTTTAGATGTGTCTGGATGCCTAACGAAAGGGAGACAGTGATTAAACTTGTTAAAGCTCACCTCACACTGGTTATTTAGCTTGGTGGATGTAATATCCAACTGTTGGTATTGTTCCTTCAGCTTTGAAAATTCAGCTTCTAATCTTGTTTGTTCCAGTTTGGAATTATTTAGAAGACTTTTCAAGTTTTTATGGTCGGTTTGTAAAACTTCAGTTTCTTTTAAAAGCTGATTATATGTATGATTCAACCTATAATTAGAAATCGTAACAGAATCAAATTCTCCAAATAGCTTTCATTGTCATTTACATAATGTAAAAATGCTGTAAATTACATTCAGACATAGTTAGAGAATATAAAGAATTCTTCTGCCAATTACTACACTGATCAAGAATCAGTTTCTAGTTCATAAAAACTAGATTTTTAAAAAACTGAGTACTTTTTTCCCTTGACATGAAATCTCTCAGCACTTAAATATGTAGAAGATGTAAAGACATGCAAAATTTTGTGTGCTGCCTTTCAGCACTGCAGCTATGGCAATGTAAACGCAGTGCAAACGTTTAGGCCAAGCATGTCAAACTCAAAGGCTAATACGGGCCAAAAAAACAAGGCATGTGGCCCATGGGCCGCAGGTTTGACCATGCTTGGTTGGTTTAGGCTGTTTATACTTTTCAAAGGTTTCTAAAAAACTTGAAAAGGTACCCTTATGAAGTAACTTGATTACCAGTGGCAAGTTTTGATTTTCCCAAGGCTTCAAGTTAAAAAAGAATTGCTCCATGGCAATATGAGGCTATTAATACCTAAGATTATTAAAAATAAAAGTATGAATAAATCAGCTAGAAAATCATAAGGTTGCTCACTTGTAGCAACTTCAAAAGACAGGAATTGATCAGACTAGCAAAAAAAAAAAAAAAGACATAAAGAATCATATCCATTACATTCTGTATTAATAAAGTATGCAAATGCTGTCAAGGTACAAAAATTTCATTATATAACGTGGCTTAAAACCTTAAATTACTTGGCCAGGCCAGTTGGCGGAGTTCCATCCTGTGCACTGAAAGGTTGCTGGTTCACTTTCCAGTCAGGGCACATACCTGGGCTGTGGGTTAGATCCCCAGTCTGGGAGCATAAAGGCGGCAACTGCTAGATTTCTCTCTCTCTCTCTCTCTCTCTCTCTGCCTCTCTCTCTCTCTCTGCCTCTCTCATCCTTTCTCCTTCTTTCCCTCTCTTTCCCTCAAGTGAGGATTTAAAAAAAAAAAAGGCTTAATTAGTTGAATAGAGAGAGAAAAGGAGATCTAGGTTTTTGTCTGAGCCATTCTATAACTAGCTGCATGGTTTTGTTGGTAATTTACTTATTGCTGAGGTCTGTTTTTAAAATTCTAATTTATGGATGGTACTGTAAAGGGGTAGCATATACTCTGGATGTAATGAATAATACAAAACTAAAATATGTAAGTATTTATTACCTATCATTTTCACCACAAAGTTTCTTGTATTCTGCAGCTACAATCTCATGGTTTTTGTTTTCAAGCAGCATTTTTTCCTGTTCTACTTTCAGTGTTTTTTCCAAATCTTCCAACTGTCCTTTCTGTTTTAGTAACTGATTATAACTAGGAAAAAAAGTTAGATATTTGGTTTATAATATTTCCTCAAGGGGAAAAATACTTCAAAATGAAAAAATAAGAGTAACTTATTACATGCCAGTATCACAAAACATGTAAATTTATATAAATTTCCCACATAATTTCTTAGATGTGTTTAACTCAACATTTACTTTATTACCCAAAGGAAATAGGTTATAAATTAAAAACACAGAAAATATAATAAATTACCGATCTTCGAGGTCTTTATGCTCCACCTCAAGATTTTTGTGGGCAGACTTTAGAGTTCCATGTTTAGCAATGAGAGATTCATACTCTGAAGCTTGCCGTTCGTGAAGAAGTTCCAGTTTCTCATGATCTTTGATCAGAGAATCATAGAGAGATTTCAGGTCTTCTCGCTCTTTGATTACAGACTCATTTTCATTTTCTAAGGAAGACTGCTGGATTAAGAGTTGTGCATTCTGGTTCATAAGAGAGGTACTTTGGGAATTAAGTGTGGAATTTTCAACCTATAAAAATGTATATTGTTATCAGACATAAGGAAAATAGCTTATATATATTTTTTAAATAAGATTATATTAACATTAGAAACTTCTAAATAAATCAAAGCAGATATATGCACATTATACTGAGAAAATTTGAATTTTCGTATTCCAAAGAACATGGTTACCATTTAATTTTTATTTTTGGTAGGTGTTATTATATATATACTAGTATGTGTGTGTGTGTGTGTGTATATACACACACACACACATATATATGATGTATATTAGGGGATCTATATCATATATACATTTTAGGTTGAATTATTTTAATATCATAATTCAAGACTTTGGTTGCATATCCCCCAAATATTACATTACAACCTGAAGCTTGGCATTCTGTGTTTGAAGAGTAGTATTCTGTTCTTGTAATGACACTGTCTGCCTCTGAAGTGCAAGAATCTGAGCCTGCAAATTATTGTTCTGTGTTTCAAGTTGCTTCAGTTGAGTTTTCAGTGCTTGCTTCTCTGCTTGTAGTGTAGCATTCTTAATAAAGAAAATGCACATATTATAAATAAAAGCAACATCAAACTATATCTATTTAACAGATACTGGAATTTTGTACCATTATTTTTTACCATTATAATAAAAAATAACCCTCACAATCTTAAAAGAGAAAAGAAAATATTCCCTCTATTCAAATTGTAAACAGATATTTAATCTAAGAAAGCAATAATCATAAAATCTTTATTAATAGACTACTGTGTCTGTGTCTGCCTGCTTTATAATATCTGAAAAATAAAATACTCCATTCTAAATATATTGACTAACACAAAACACTAGAACATGACTGTCAGTTGTACGGTCCTCATGCTGCTCAAGAGTGCCCAATGTGTCCAGAATGAGTGGGGCTGTTTCTAGTCAATGGAGTGCTTCTTTCTTAAATGCCCAAAGGCAAATAGAGATAGATAGTTAGACAGATAGATAGGCAGACAGACAGACAGGTTGTGGTGGTCACAAGTATAGCAGCAAAACGAAGTATTTTATAAACACATATTTGGAAGAGAAGTAGAAACAATTTTAACTCTCCGTTTAAAAGTTTTAGTGCCTACAAACCTAACAGATATTACATATTTTCTTTAGTAATTATTTTTCATGGTATAAAACACTCACTAAAACTCTATTTCATCTATAGGACTTCTAGAGCAAATCCAAACAAAACATACCATTTTCAGTTTTTCCAGTACATATGGCCATAATTCAGTTTTATACTTAAACTGTTGAATTGCTGTGCAAATCACAGTTAATGTTCTAGATATTAAAATATTTGTCATAAATATTGTATTTTCAGGAATACTTCTACATAATATATCATAAATAACATAGCATCAAAAAGTATAAACATAGAATCCTCTAGAAAACCAAATTTTATTTTTATTTTTTTTGTTTTCTTTTTTTTTTATTACATAAAGCTTTACAAAGATTAGTACATATATCTCTTTTTCCCCTTACTCTTCCCCAAGCCTCCCCTACCCCCAGTGTTTCAAATTTTAAATCTTTAATATACAAAAGGCCATGATTTACATATAATTGCAAAATGCATAAAAAGTTACAACTGAGCTCCAGCCGGTTTGGCTCAGTGAATAGAGCATCAACCAGCAGACTGAAGGGCCCCGGGTTTGATTCCTGTCAAGGGCATATACCTTGTTTGCAGGCTCCATCCCCAGTCCTGGCTGGGGCCATGTGGGAAACAACCAATCGATGAGTCTCTCTCACATGGATGTTTTCTCTGTCTCTCCCTCTCTAAAAAAAATCAATGGAAAAATATCCTTGGGTGACCTAGCCAGTTTGGCTCAGTGAACAGAGTACCAGCCTGCGGACTGAAAGGTCCTGGGTTTGATTCTGGTAAAGGGCACATGCCTGGGTCGCAGGCTCAATCCCCAGAAGTGGGTGTGCAGCAGGCAGCTGATTAATTATTCTCTCTCATCACTGATGTTTCTATCTTTCTCTCCTTCTCCCTTCCTCTCTGAAATCAATAAAATATATTAAAACACATATATAAACATATATGCAGCCAGGGGAAGGAAGGCCCATTCTTGCATGAATCTTTGTGCTTCGGGCCTCTAGTATATAGATTCATGCAAGAATGGGCCTTCCTTCCCCTGGCTGCAGGCACCGCCTTCATTCCAGCCCAGGTGGAGCCGCCTTTCCGCCTTCCCATGCTGCCCAGAGGTCCGGAGCAGCTGGGGCAGTACAGAACACCTGTGTTGTCGCCACAGTAATGACGCAAGCATCCTGCCCAGACCCCAGACACTCAGCGCCTGAGTATGCAAATCAACCCACCATCTTTGTTGGGTTAATTTGCATACTCACTCCTGACTGGCTGGTGGGCATCGCAAAGATACAGTCAATTTGAATCTTTCTCTTTTATTTGTGTGTGTGTGTGTGTGTGTGTATGTGTATATGTGTATATATCTATATCTATATCTATATCTATATCTATATAGATATATATATATATATATAGATATATATATATATATATATCTATCTCCATCCATCCATCCATCCTTGGGTGAGGATTAACAACAACAACAACAAAGTTACAACTGAATCCCAACCAATTTCTTTTATCTACATTTAGGGGATAACAATAATATTCACTCAATAGGGTTTCATATTATATAAACTGCGTCCTGTATAAAAGACAAGTCAGGATTTAACCCACACATACCATAAAAATCAAAGATGAAGAACCAAAATGTTTCAAAGATGTTTTTGATACTGAACTTTTGTTCATTTGTTCAAATACAAAAGATAAAAAAATATATACTGAAAAAATACAGAATACTGACTTAGAATACAATCTTTTAAAATATATATATACTTTTATTGATTTCAGAGAAGAAGGGAAAAGGAGAGAGAGAAACATCAATGATGAGAGAGAATCATCAATTGGCTACCTCATGCATGCCCCCTACTGGGGATCGAGCCCACAACCTGGGCATATGGCCCTGACCGTAATCGAATCTGGGACCCTTCAGTCTGCAGGCCGATGCTCTATCCACTGAGCAAAAATAGCCAGGGTCTAGAATACCATCCTGACACACCAAAGAAGTAAATGATTTTTCCCTTGGATATGTTAAGTACTTCTGTAGTTCAGCTCTTTAGAAATCAAAATATACAAGCTATAAGGATCCTAGATATAACAAAAATTCCTAAAGTCTATAACAAATAGATGAGATAGCTAAGAGTAGAAAGGATGTCTCAGAGCAGGAAAAATTTAAAATAGGAACGTATGTAGTTAGCAAATATACTGGCAGAGACACAAAAATTACCTGTCTAATATAGGGCTAGCCATCTTTATAAACCCATTGGCTAAAGTATGACAACCAAGTAACTTTTTCCCCAGTGGAAATTTATAAAGGAAGTCAATGGGGAAGAAATTTATCTTATAGAACTTCATATGCCAGCCAAATTGTTTGAGATATAATTATTAATCTAAACAACAGAGGTACACATATATATTACTGAATAATTGAAAATAGACATTCTGTTATCCACAGGTGTAAAACTGTAAAAGAAATATACTTCTATATATAGGTAAATCACAAATAGTTTTCTGGGAAAGATGTTTACAGTAATTATTTTTGGATGAGAAAGTAGGAAACAATATTAAGTTTGGCTTTATGGCTTAAAGCTTTCAATTCATGTGATATTAAAAAACAATAACTATTTTACTTGTTAGCATGCAAGTTCTTAAAGCTTATTCATCTTTGTAGGATATTTGTTGAATTCATTCAATTATTGTTTACTGTCAAATACCTAACTCATTCAGCAAAGTGTCTGCTATCTAAGAGGCAATATTCTATATACAGAAGGCAATGGTGAAAATGAAAGACAAGCTACCTGCTTTCAAGGAGCTATTTTTCAGTAGAGAACAAATAAATGAATACAATAACGTCATTTCATAAGTGAAAAGTGCTATGAGGAAGCTAAGTAAGGCAGTGGTGTGATAGTGAGTAACAGTTTAGTCTGGGGACAGCTCCTTTACTGAGGAAAGGAATTAAGGAAGATGTCTTGCAAGGCAATATGTGACATGAGACATGAATTCTGAGGGAAGCCAGCCAGCAGGGGAGGCAAACAGAAAGGCCTGAGGTAGGAACAAGAAGAAAAATGTCAATATGTCTAGAACTAATTTACTTATTATGTGCCAGGCATTGTTTTGTGTTTGCCAGATATTAACAGATAACATTATCTCCAGATAAATAAATAGAGTAGGTAGAAATGTGGTATGGTATAAGGTCAGGCAGGACAATGTCAGGACACAGCAAAGAATCTGGATTTTATTCTAATTAAAATGGGAAGCTACTGAAGATTTTAAGTATGAAAGTGACATGGTTTGGATTATGTTTTAAAAAATAACTGACTACTAAGTTGAAAATGGGTTAGATTGGGCCAGAAATGGAAAAGGAAGGGCCAGTTAGGAGCATCTACTCTAATAAAAGAGTAATATGCAAATTAACCATCGCTCTGAGACACCTAAGCCATGCCCACCGGCCAGGCCACGCCCCCAGCCAATCAGAGTAGCTGTATGCAAATTAACCCAGCCAAGATAGAGGCCAGCAGCCACGGAGCTAGAGCAAACAGAAGGCTTCTATTGCAACTGCCTTCTGCTCATGGTAACAATGTTTCAATTATAGAAGCCACAGAGCTGAAGCAAATAGGAGGCTTTGTTACCTGCCTAGGCCTCCGCTCAAGGTAATAAAGTTTCAATTATAGAAGATAAATAAACCCCAGAAACCTGCTTCCAGCAAGCCCTGCTGGGACCTTGGGTCAATGGGAGCTGTGGGCAGCCTGAAAACAGCCCTCAGCTCCTCACCCAGGCTGGCCAGGCATGCCAGTAGGGACCTGAACCCTGAAGGGGCTGTGGGCAGCCTGAAAATGGCCCTCAGCCCCTCTCCCAGGCTGGCCAGGCACCCCAGTAGGGACCCGAACCCTGAAGGGGCTGTGGGCAGCCTGAAAATGGCCCTCAGCCGCTCACCCAGGCTGGCCACACCCTCATGGGGTAAGGGTGCCCACTGGGGAACTTGGCTAGCCTGCAAACAGCCATCAGCCCCTCACCCAGGCTGGCCAGGCATGCTAGCAGGTGGGCATCCCCCGAGGGGTCCCAGGCTGTGAGAGGGCACAGGCCGGCCTAGGGACCACCCCCTCCCCGAATGCACAAATTTTTGTGCACCGGGCCTCTAGTATTTTAATAGTCCAGATGACAGATGATGCTATCTTGAGCCTTCAACTGAGGTAGCAGCAAAGATGGAGAGAAAGAAAATGGGTTGGGGGTTATGGATGGTCTTGTGTGAGGGTGATGGAGAAAAGTAAATTGAGTTCTTCAGTCTTTATTCATATTACAAAATAAATCGGTCAACAATGTATAAAATGAACAAAGCTACAAAACCAGATTAGATATACTTTCTGAGTTATAAAAATACTTACATTTCTTTCGACTTCAATCAGTCTGTCTTTAACTTTCAGAAGCTCTCTGGTTGTTTCTTGACTTTCTCGCTCCCATTTGTTATCTTCACTGGAAGCTGAAGGAGGGCTCTGTACCATCCTTTCCTCATCTTGTCTCTGTTTAAGGGCTTCGTAATTCTTTTTCACCTAAAATTTTATTTAAAATATTTTAATGGGGAAAATAAATCATCCCGGTTCTGCTTCTTACAATTAATTTGACTCTGCACTGGTCTGGGGAATATGAGACATGCTTTATTTAAAAATATGGTAAATAATATGTATAATTATCATTATTAGCATAATCACAATTCATGCTCTGTAAAATACAAATCCTTCCCTTTCAGAAATATTAAATATACTCTTTTTTTTCTTTTGTTAATTTTCACCCGAGGATTTTTCCCACTGCTTTTTAGCGAGAATGGAAAGGAGGGGGAGAAAGGAAGAGAAACATCAATGTGAGAGAGATACATCAATAGGTAGCCTCCTGCATGTGCATGACCGGCACCGGGGGTTGAGCCTGCAAATGATGTATGTGCCCCTGACCAGAATTGCACCCACCGCACTTCAGTCCTTGGGCAACACTCTAACCTCTGAGCCAAACCAGGTAAGGCAAGTACACTTTTTTTATGTGCAATGCTCCTACAATATATTCTCTAATTTCATATCCTATTGTTTATGATGAAAATGTTACTGAAAATCAAGACATGCTGCTAATAACAGCAACTGTTTTTAGAGCTCTATCTCTAGCTGATTTAGCAATTTCAGAGATCCCCATGTAAACAACAAATAAAGATCTGACACAGTATTCATTCCTCTCAAAAAGAGATCTAAATTAAAACTGAGGAAGTATCTATATGTAGACACTTGCCCTTTTATGAAGGATATGTTGCCCAGAACAAGCTATGTTAAATAAATTAATGATTTCTTTATTGAGACCTTCATCTATCACATATAATTATTGTAATTTATTTTATGAAGAGTGAGCAATCCAAGGTTTTCTGGTCTGACTACAACCAGATCCTACTTTAAGAGAGCCAACTCAAAACCAGAAACTTGGTTATCTTACATTACCAAAATTGCTGATTTACTTAAATAGCTGTCTTCAATTTGAAATGATTATTGTTATACTTATCCTGAATCACTAGTTTATCCTAGAAGACATTTATCATGCATTTCTAAATTAATCTAAACTTTATATTAAGGCAAGGATAGATATTTAAAATAATTCAACATTTAACGTAAACCTTAAGAAAGCTTATAATTCAACAATAAAATTTGCTACTATTGAGTTAGAAAATAATGATGTGAGACGAAAGGAAAAAGATGCCAAGACAGAATCTAATTTAAACTTTGGCAAGCGATCTCTAGTAGGTGTTCTGGAATCCAGCTCCCTCCTCTCCCTTACTTTTAACATCCTAATAACATAGATGGGTGACATAATTTCTAGTCTCCTATTTTACATTAATTTCCCACAGGGTCTTTTCACCCCTAGGCTTAGAAAGGTTATAGACATATGCCATTATTAAGAATGGAGAATAAAACTCAAAGCTTCTAACTTTTAGACCATTATTCTTACAACTAAGTTTCAAAAATAGTTTCTTTACCTTATGCATCATTAATCAGAATCTCTAATTTATGCTCACACAAAAATAAAATATCATTTTTCATCAAGGTTTCTTAGAGGCAGCATATAGGTAGGACTTACCTTTTTATCTAATCCATTAATCTCTGACTTTTACCTTAGGTATTAGACCTCTTATATTTAATGTGATTATTGGTATGGTTTTATTTAAACCCACCATTTGCTATTTATTTTCTATCTGTCCAATCTGTACTTTGCTCCACCTTTTTTATTTTTCTGCTCTGTTTTGGATTTTTTACAATTCTATTTTATCTCTTTTGCTGGCATATTAGCCATACCTCTCTGTCATGCTATTTTTGTAGTTACTATTACTTTAGACCTTATACTATTCATATTTAACTTTCATAGTCTATCTTCAAGTGATATACCTCTTCATGTATAGTACTAAAAGTTAGAACAGTATAATTACAGCTGAATACATGTTTATGGCATGTCCAATATGGCCAGAATGGCCAGAAGTAAAAGATAATGATGGATTTTTAAGTCTCCACCTTTTAGACTAGTAATAGATATATACCAACCCATATCCAAACCCACTTATTTTCTAGCTGAGTAGCCTCATGAGTTGACTTTACTTATAACCTAGTTATACTGCTCAATAGGATAAAAATAAATTCAGGAAATAAGGCAGATTAATAAAATCTGGCACCAAATTTTACTTTATTTTTTGGATAAGGCTTTATGTTAACTAAGCAATGTTCTAGAATTTCTTCTACAAAAATACTTGTTTCATGGTAATGTCTGAAATGAATACCAGCAATGATGGTAAGGGCAAATAGGAAACAAAACCCTTTCTTTTCTGCATGAGAAATTCATCTTCAGTTAACTTTCTCCAGAAACCTCATAAAATTGGAATGTTCTATGTTACCAGGAAGGTTTGCTGAAGGGAAATAAGATCCCTGATTGGTAAATTGTATTTGGACTGAGAGAACCATAAATACTTAATATGAAGCCACATCTTTGAACTTCTCTTAAGTACAGCAACTCTTAAAATTGGTAACAACTATTATGGAAGTCTTAAATCTGTACCTCTGAAGTTGTTGCAAGAGATGATAATTGCTGTAGAGCAGGAAGTCTTAAGCCAGGGCAGCTCCAACACACACCCAATACGAATCTCACTTGCACCTGAACTGTCATCTGGTAGGAAGGTGACTCTCAGACAACCCCTGTGAAGAACACCTGACAGTGCCCTGCTAGCTACTTGCATTTCCTATAGTGTCCGAATCCAATGGTTCTGAATGTGGCCTGTAGTAATCTTACAAGTTTTAATGTTTAGTTACTATAAAACCATTCCAGGGAGCAATGCAGAGATGATAAGAGGGAGAATAAATCAGAATATGATACTCCCAATCTAGTATTATATTAACTCAATATAGGGCAAGTCCCTTCATATTCAATTTATTCATATAGAGAAAATAGTTTTATTTAATTCACCAAATAGTTCTAAATATCACAAGAAAACAAATCTAGAAAAATATCCTCAACTTTATAAGAGCATGACGTATGATTTCCCTCTACTTGGTGTTCTCACACCGACAAATTTCCTATCAAACTTTTACCTGGATTCGCAATAGGAAAGGGTGTCAGAAAAAAGTGCCTGTATCTCATTGAGAGCTTTAACCCATAAAATAAGCTTGCCTTTTCCTATCCCAATGTATCAATGCTTATATGTTCCTAACTGCATGGGGACACACACACACACACACACGAAATAAGATCGAATCAATTACAATGTATAGACAAAATACAGTTTGTTATAAACTATATGGCAAAAACCTGTTTAAGAACACTCTCGAATTAAAAAAATATATATTAATAAAATATCAAATTTTTATTTTCTATTTTATAATTTTCTCTCCACATATTTAACAATTAAAATTATTTCCAAGGAAATCACTTACTGTTTTAAGTTCTTGGCGCAATTGCTGGTTATAATTTGTGGATTCTTCTAATCGAGCTTCTAAAGCAGCAATTTTTTCCTCTTTTATTTCAAGGGACTTCTTTAGAGTGGATTCTAATTTTGATTCCAAAAGTTTGTACCTACTATCCAAGTACAAAAATAGTAAAAGATTGTTGCTGGAAGTTAGAAAATTATTTTTAAAGATAATTTATGACTATAGATATTGGTGCCATAAATAGGTCTTATTATTTAAGTGGCAAATTAAATTATCCTCCTCTTACTGCTCCAGTCTCCCCCTCTTAAATTATTCCTGGGAATGAAGAAACAAAAATCACTAAGTAAACAGAGCTTTAAATTATAGCCTAGGTTGTCTAATGCAAAAGTTATCTAATACTCAAACAGGCATTATATATTAGTTTTATAAGTCTCAAAATACTTATTTTAGTGTTATAAGCATAGAATCTATAGAAAGTGATTATATTATCAAACACTTGTCTACACTATTAAGTGTAAAGTATTTATGTAAGAACATATTCCTAGTGAAGACTTGAAGCTCACTGAAGACTCTGTCTTCAGGGTATAAAGTATATGCAGACAATGGGTGGTGAAAGCCTGGTGGTGGGGGGGGGGGGGGGGAAGAGTGTGAGCTAGAAGGGGTCAAAGACAAAAAAGGGACATATGTAATACTTTCAACAATAAAGATTTAAAAATAAATAATAAATGAAATTGAGGCATTTAAGCACATAATCAAATAAAATATAACTTGCTTAAATTGCATATTTCACCAGAGAGGGGTTTGTTGTTAATGTCTCATTCTACTCTCACAGGCAATTATAGCCTTAGATCTTATGCTACCCCACTGACAAACTATTTATCCAACAGTTTAGAATTTTTTTAGACAGTATTAGGCTGTCTTTACCCTGATTTTTTACTTTTTCAGCATTTTTAAAAATTGATTTTAGAAAGGGAGAGGGAGAAAGAAACATTAATGAGAGAGCATCAACAATCGGCTGCCTCTTGCATGCTCTTTAATGGGGAATGAGCCTGAAACCTGGGCATGTGCCCCGACCCGGAATTGAACCAGTGACTTAATACTCACCTGTCATCAGTACTTTGCTCATCATGTAAGAGTCGCTCTTTATTTAACCCTATCTTCTCAAGTTCATGGGTTAATTTTTCAAGATCATTATTCATTTGTTGTGTCTTCAATTTTTCACTCACCAAATCCTTATTTTAAAAAGAATGCAAAACTCACATAAGTGTCAAGAACATAAATGTCTAAGAAATTTAGCCAAGATTCTAATTACCACCACCCCAAAATACATATAACTTGAAGCAGGAAAGACAGAAATGTAGTTGGGCTTTCCCTTCCTCATTAAGAAGTAGTTATGAAACAATAAAACATAGTACAAATAGAATCATTTTATCTTTTTTTTTGTCTAATACTTCTTTTTATCTTTTTAATGTTTAAAATCAAGGGAGAAACTATTTACTCTTTCCTTGTGAATCCACACCTCACGTTTGAGAACTGTGGAGAAAAACACATATTCATTAATTTTTCAATAATAAGCTAGGCCCTTAATGCATGTTTCTTCCTATGCAAATACCCTTTTCCCACAAGCACCCTTCTCCCAGTGCAAGAGGATATAGGTCTGAAGAACTAGGGGCATGCTGAGAAGCGCAGGCATAAGAAACCTGTTGCTCATATCTGTGAGACTACAGAACAACAAAAAGAAAAAAAATGAATGGCTCATAATGGTCCCTCTCCCCTCAGTATCTCTTTAGCAGAAACACAGACTTCCCAATGTGACTTACTACAAGAATGCTAAGATACTTTTAAATTGAACTTAAAGGGTTAACATATATAGTATAGCATAGTAAAAACAAAAACAAGCCAAGCATGTTATCTTCTGATCTACACCAACCACGTTTACAAGACATGTTACCAGCATACTCCCAGAAATTTCAAATTTCTTCTCAACACGCAGATCTGAGCAACTACCAATTCTTCAATGTTGACCTTTAAGTTCAACCTGATTTGTATTCTCTAAGCTTAACGGTCAAAATTCATGGGGTTTTGGAGTCTGAAAGATCTGGATTTGAATCCAGTAATCCAATTCTGCCATTTATTAACTGTCATCCTCAAAAAATTACTTAATACTCTGAACCTGTTTACTAATCTAATGAAGATAATACCTATAAAAAAATTGGTCATAAAATCTTATATATATCTTACAAGGTCCTTAGCCCAGTACCTGGCACAGTTTGCATTCAATAAATAGTGGCTATCATAGGTCCTATTATACTTAGCATTCAGTCAAGAGTCTTGATCACATATTTTTAATATTATTTTGAAATGAAATTTCAACGTAATAAGTCAGATACCATATGAAAACTTAATTAGTACAGATCTTAAAAATATAATGTACATACACTTCTTAGTTTAACAAAGGTAGAAAGTTGAAAACTTTCTAGTTCTAATTCTAAATTTCTACTTTACAGCTATAAGTAGATGATACAAATTACTAATGGGACCCAGTAAAACTTAAAGCCTTGAATTAAAAATATAAAAAAGATCTGCCTTAAATTTAGGTAACTATACTTACCTCACGTAATGTAACCAAAGTTTTTATATCAATAGTTGCTCTTTTGACAAGCTCCTTATTTTCTTTCTCTAATTCTTTCAGCCGAATGCAAGATTCTTTATAAATACCAATCTCTTTGAATAGAGTTTTGTTTTCTTTCTCCAAATTCCCAATTTTCACATTATTTTCTTCTAATGTGGTATCTTTAATTTCTGCTTGTTGTCGGAGTCTTTTATTTTCCTTCTCCAGCTGTTTCTTATCCTTCTCCAGTTGAGAAGTCTCTTGCTCTAATGATTTATTCTCTTTTTCTAGCTGTTCTAGTCTTTTGCTGGATATTTTTAACTCTTCCAGGTTTTTTTGCAATGTTTGATTTTCCACCTCTAAGTCTTGTAGTTCGCTCTCTAACTGCTGAATTTTTTTATTGCTGTTCTCTAGAGCCTTCTGCAGCCTTTGATTTTCTGTGTCTAAACCCTGGTAACTAACTTCTAAGCGTTCTGATTTCTTGAATGATGCTTTCATAAGCTCTAAACCCTTCTTAAGCTGCTCTTTTTCACTTTCCAGTTCTTTATTTTCTAGTTGCAGCTGAGCCATTTTCATGCTTGCACACTTCAAAGACTCCACGTTTCTTCGCAGTTCCAAGTTTTCCTCATCAAGTTGGGAATTCTCTTTCTCTAGGGATTCTAACTGAAAAGTAAGGTTTTTAAAACTATCCAATCTTTTTTTAAATTTCCTATTTTCTCTTTCTAGCTCTGAATTTTCTTGTTCTAAGGCCTCAATTTTTTCACAAGTAATTTTTAAATTGGTTATCTTTTTCTGTAACAATTCATTTTCTTTTCCAAGATGATGCAACTCATTTTCAAGTTCTTCTGCTCGTTCTCCTTTTTCTTTATAATGTTCCAATTCTTTCCTAATTTGTCTTTTTTCAAATTCAATCTTGCTTAACTTGCTACTTGTTTCTTTAATAGATTCATGGAGAATTTTATTTTCTTTTTCAATGTCTTTCACCCTTGCTTCAGCACTTATTTGGGAGCGCTGCCTTAAGGAAGACACCGTTTGATTCAGATGTTCATTTTCCTGCTCCAATATTTTAATCTAATTTTTAAGAAGAAAGGAGAAAAATTAAAAACCTAATTGAACAAGAATTAAATATTTTTAACTATTTTTAAAAGTATGTTTTTCTTAATTTCAGCAAGGAAGGAAGAGGGAGAGAGAGATAGAAACATCAATGATGAGAGAAAATCATTGATTGGCTGCCTCCTGCACGCTCCCCACTGGGGATCAAGTCCGCAAACTGGGCATGTGCCCTTGACTGGAATCGAACCTGGGACCCTTTAGTTTGCAGACTGATGCTCTATCCACTGAGCCAAACCAGCTAGGGCGAGAACAAAATATTTAAATTATAGTTATTTCTTTTCAAAAACTAACAGGGAACTCGTAACATAAAAGGGTGCTAGCATTGTCTATCTTACTTTTAATTCTGACAAATATTTACTGAGAGACCACTGTATGTGTGTACTGCCAGATCATAAAAGTTGTGGCTTTAGCGAGTTTGTAATATAAAGGAATAGTTAAGAGAGATGTGTTTAATATCAATAAAAATGGTCTTCAGATTACTTAATTGCATGTTTCAAATTCAAATATGAGTATCAGGGAAACATACACACATATCTCCTTGAGGATATAAGGTAAAAATATTACACAAATAAATTGTTTTTTAATTTTTAAATATTTTATTGATTTCAGAGAAGGAGAGAAAGAGAAACATTAATGATGATAATCATTTATCAGCTGCCTCCTGCACGCCACCCACTGGGAATGGAGCCCAAAAAAACAAGCAAGTGCCCTGACCAGGAATCGAACTATGACCTCCTGCTTAATAGGTTGATGCTCAACCATTGAGCCACACCATGCCGAGCACAAATAAATTTTTCAATGCCTACACATAGAGGGTCCTCAGTAAATATTTGCTGTATCATACATGTGTGTGAATATATATGGGGGTATATGTGTGTGTATTCAAACCCCACAAGAATGCTAATTTGGAACCATCAAAATAACAAAATCCCCTGGTACATTTGAAAACTAATCCATTCAATTCATGGTATGGCTTAATATACTAGTAATAGTTCTCAAAATTTAGTGTTTTGAACAAGCTCCTGAGAACCTGGTAAAAGTACAAATTCATACTTAGCTCTATAATTTTTGTTCTGTAGCTCTACGGAAATTTCTAATTTTATAGGTGGCCTAAGGTTATTCCTAGATAATATAAAACAAATCATTTTACATGTAAAAAATAAATACAAATTTAAAATAGCAAGCCAATCTACCAGTTCTGTTTCCTCAAGCATGAGAATGATCAATAAATACTTGAAAATAAATCTGACAGTATCCAAGACAGTTGCTGCCACCACTTCTCCCTTTATTAGTGGGGCCAGAGCACAGCAGCATTTCTCCCAATTCCACTCTCATTTCTCCCAACTCCACTTCCATTTCTCTCCTCCACAGCCATTTTCCAGATAATTGAAAGCACATGTACTGCAAAATGTTATATAATTATTAATCATACTGGCAATTTAGAAAATTCTAATCTTTCTCTAACTTTCCTAAAATACATGGCATAGAAAGTGAGATAAACAAGTTACTTTTTTAAAATCCAAAAAAGAAATCTAAAATATTTCCTTTTAATATTATACTAGAGGCTCAGTACACGACATTCATGCACTCATGGGGGCCCCTCAGCCTGGCTTGTGCCCTCTCGCAGTCTGGGAGCCCTCAGGGGATGCCTGAGCCCACTGATGGCTTAAGCCCACTCCCTTGGGGGAGAGGGCCTAAGCTGGCAGTCAAACATCCTTAGCGCTGCCACAGAGGAGGGAGAGAAGGAGGGAGAAGCTCCCACTACTGCCACTATGCTCGTCAGCCATGAGCCTGGCTTCTGACTGAGCAGTGCTCCACCTGTGGGAGTGCACTGACCACCAGGTGGCAGCTTTTGCATTGAGTGTCTGCCCCTGATAGTGCACGTCGTATTGACCAGACGACCAGACATTCCGCCATCAGGCTGAAACCAGCTCTCTCACATACCCGAGGTGTCCTGGATTCTGAGTGTGTGCAGGCCAGGCTGAGGGACCCCACTGGTGCACGATCGAGGCCAGGGACGGATGCGGGAGGTTGGCCAGCCACGGAGAGACTGCAGGAGGGCTCCAGGGCGTGTCTGGCCCCTCTTGCTCAGTCCCAATCTACCGGACCCCAACAGCAAGCTAAGCTACCGGTTGGAGCATCTGCTCCCTGGTGGTCAGTGCATGTTATAGCGAGTGGTTGAGCAACCTTACCCAATCATTAGCATATTATACTTTGGTTGAATGGCCAACTGGACAACCAGACACTTAGCATATTTGGCTTTTATATATAGGATGAATACTTTATTTACATAAACTTTTGTTAACAAACTTTAAAATACAATGCTTAATAAGAAATTTACAAACCTGTCTCTCTGAATTTTCTCTAAGCGTTTCAATCGTTTTTTCAAGCTGAGCCTTCTCCTTCATTAGATCCTTGCTTAAGTTCTGACAATTCTGAAGACTTTGCTTTTCTTGAACAATCTCATTTTCAAGAATTTCAACCTGGAGAAAGTAAGTCCAAAAAAATATATCATTAACTATTTTAAAACAGTGGAACATATCAAAACAAAAGATAACCATTGAATTAAAAGATAAAATATAATTTTAATACCTAAATGGTGAAATTTAAGAATTTAGTAGAGAAATTCAAGTAATATACCATGCTAATTATAGCAGCTATATAAAATATGCAGACCTGACTGTTTCTTATCCACTGCATCTTTGAAAGACAATCCAAGTGAATATATGATAATTATGTGCTATGTGAAGACTGTACAAGTGTTACTGAAAGGCTGGCTCTCTTGGCTCGAGTAAAATTGTAAAGTAAAATTTTATAGTAAAGGAATTTTGGTGTAGAAGAAGTAAGAGGAGAATATAAAAAGCATGAAGGAAAAGATGAGAAATAGTGGTATAAGTTTAATGAGGAAACAAGAAGGGATTTGGTTTAAAAGAAAATGAGGAAAAAGGAGAATACTGGAGAAAAACAGGCTGAACAAAACTCCAACAAATATTTATATTTTGGATTTAAGTTTATTTTCATTTGTACATTTTGAAGATACAATAAAGTATGTGGTTAATAAGTACAGTAAGTATGAAAAAACAAATTTAAGTTCAAAATATGCTAGAACTGATTTTCTCATTATTATACAACACTAGAGGCCTGGTGCATGAAATTTGTGCAATTGGGGGTAGAGAGGTACTTTAGCCTGGCCTGTGCCCTCTCATAGTCCAGGAGCCCTCAGGGAATGTACAACTGAGCAGGCCTAAGCCGTCAGTGGGACATCCTTAGCACTGCCGCGGACGTGGGAGAGGCTCCTACTACTGCCACTGCGCCTTGCCAGCCATGAGCCCAGCTTCTGGCTGAGTAGCACTCCCCCTTGTGGGAGTATACGGACCACCAAGGGGCAGCTCCTGCATTAAGTGTCTACACCCTGTTGGTCTGCAAGTGTCATAGTGATCGGTTGTTCCACCATTTGGTCAATTTGCATATTAACCGTTTATTATATAGGATATTCATCAAAACAGGTAATTTAAAAAATAAATAAGATTTAGCTATATAAAATATTTAGCTATATAAAATATTTAATATTACATCTTTTTATTAATTAATAGTGAAGAACTCTAGGAATTTTAACAGTCTATATAAAGCAAGTTGGAATTTTCTTTTTAACATCAATGGAAGGTAACCACACATAGAAAATAATCTCCAATAATGCCTCAAAAGAATCGAGTCACAAATCTTATCCAGTAACTCAGTTCAACATTCATTTACATGTTTTAGAAGCTTTTACTTATTAATAACTAATGAATCTGGTTCTCCCATCATGATTAAAATATATGGATAACAGTTAATTAAGTTCATATGTTGTTTTACATTAGTGGAATTCAAATGAAACATTTAGTTTACAAAAGATATCTTTTATCTAATGAATTTATCAAAAATCACCAAGAACTTACCAGACTTCAAAGTTAATTTCAAAATCAAATTATAATTCATGATAATGACATGATAATGACATGGGGTCGTTATCATGATCCCATGATAATGACAACCAAAACAGAACTGATCAAAGTTCTAAATGGCCACTCCTACTTTAACACTATATTGACTGTCAAACGCTTACTAAGATTATTTGGTTAATAGACTAATGATGATACAAAAATGTTTTAAAAGAGTAAAAGTCTAGCCCTAGCTGACTTGGCTCAATGGACAGAGCTTCAGCCTATGGACTGAATGGTCCTGGGTTCGATTCCAGGTTTTGGGGGCGTGCAGGAGGCAGCCAATCAATGATTCTCTCTCATCGTTGATGTTTCTATCTCTCTCTCCCTCACCCTTTCTCTCTGAAATCAATAAAAAATAAATAAAAATAAAAGAGTGAAAGTTTTGCAAGAAAATCAAGGAATCTTTCTCATTATCTAAGCCAGTGGTTCCTCAAAGCATGGTTCCAAAACAGCAGGATGAACATCACCAACGAACTTCTTAGAAATAAGAATTATTAGTCCTCCACTCCAAACCTACCAAGAATACAAACTCTAGGCATGAGATGCAGCAATCTGTGTTTTAACAAGTCCTACAGGTGATTCTGATGCATACTACAGTTCAAAAATCACTGGTCTAAAGGTTAGGGTGATTTTCATAACAAAGTCTAGAAACCCAGAATATATCAAAGGAAAAACTAGACATGGCTAGGTGCCAAAACATTTTGTCATGGCAGAAAGCAAGGCAGCTCCCCAAGAGTGCTAGGTCCTAAGAGTGTGTCATAAGGATTCAGGAAGCAGCTTCATTGGGACAGGAAGAAAAATAAATGCAGTGGATTGAAACACTTTAAATATTCTTAAATCTGTGAGTTAATAATGACACTAAAACAACAAACTCACTCAATTATCTCAGGAGGATATGAGAAAACCAACTCATTATTAGGAAAATGGAAAATAAAGGATAGGGTCAAACATTCATCCTGCTTTTCCCATAGGCTGTTCCTCAGAATAACCAATGGTGTTTTCTTTAAACAGTAGCTTTTAAAATAAAATTTTCCTTTACAGGAATACCCTATCTACCACATTAGGAAGGGAAGATACAATTAGAAAATCAGGATTTTGCAATCTCTGATTAAGGGATCCAAGCAAATGATTTTCCATGACAATATCACAAAAAGACAGATAACCAGACATATGCCTCCTGACTGACATAAGTACATACTCCTTATGAATACTTACTAAAAACTCAATTTGAACCTGATTAGGCCTAAAGAAAAACACATTAAAAAAACAAGTATAGGCATTCACTTACTTTACATTTATAAATGTTAAAATTTTCATAAGATAAATAATAATTGAGGGCACATTAAAAACTGGAAAATGTTTTACTACAGTGCTATTTATTTATATTTTTACATACATTTTTTAAGATCAAACATTCATTTTTATTTACCTTTTTACTTAGTCTTTGATTTTCTTTTTCAATTTTCAGGATTTTGGAAGTGTTTCCTTCTGCAGAATCCATAGTACTTCGAAGCTCTTCTACAGTTTTTGTCAAACTCTGGTTTTCCATCTCCAACTTCAGTAACCTACTTGATGTCAACTCACTCACCTCATGGCCCAAAGATTTCTGTGGTGCTATAATATTGAAAAATAAGTAATCAGTAAACCTATATTTACTCTTTACTATCTAAAATGTTGAGTGTATATGCAGTACATCAGTTGGTCCTTAAATATATATAAAAAATTATAAAGTTATACAAGATAGACACAGCGATAAAAACTGAGATAAAAGGCAGGTAAATCCTAAATTTTAATGCATCCTTAAGCATTTCACCGGGGGGAGAGGAGGAGGATTTAGATCAAAGAGACTAGAGTTCCAGTTCTAGTGCCATGAGAAATCTATGCCACTTTAACTTCAATGAATCTTAGGTTACTTATATATCTATAGTCATGTGTGTGGTTCAAACAAGAAGTATAAAGCATAGCCCATGCCATACTTTCAAAAAATAAAGAAAGACAGTTTAAGGGGAGAAAATCCTTATCTGAGTCTGAAAAAGGCAAGACAGTATACACTGGTCACCTTGAAAAAGTCTTTCTCTAAAGAATCTCTATACTAAGTGTAGAGAGCAACATCTACTCCATTTTGCCAAGGAAAATCATCTTTCTAAGTAGATTACAGCATTACATGTTTTCAAATAAGAAAACTCAGTTTCTAATTCTGTAAATGATTCTCTCCAGGAAGCCACAAAGAATTGTTTTAATCATTTTATAGCACACTCATTGAATATTTTGATGACATAAAAATATTAGGATTTACAAATGAAATACGATGCCAGGAATTTATTTTGAAATCCTAGATTTTAGGAAGAGCAATGGGTAGAAGTATGGGAGAGCATTTCTAGTTCTGCCAACTTTTACGTATGTTTGAAATTCTCCATCATAGAAAAACAAATAAATACACACACACACGCCCTCACAAGCATACATTCTTTACAAAATTAGAATGTATGGTAAAATATCCCCCAGACTTTACTTTTTTATATTTTCACTAGAGGCCCAGTGCAGGAAATTCATGCATGGGTAGGGTCCCTAGGCCTAGCTGGCAATCAGGGTCTATGGGGCCTTCCTTCCTCTAGCTGCCAGCCGCTGGTTGGGGCCTTCCTTCCCTGGCTGCCGGCTGTCAGCCGGGGCCTTCCTTCATTCTGTGCAACCCCCCGGTGGTCAACACATGTCATATCGGGCAGTAGAACTCCCGGTTGGTAGAACACCTGAGGGACCAATCTGCATATTAACCTTTTATTAGACAGGATTGATTTGGAGAGGAAGGGAGAGGGAGGGAGAGATAGAAACATCAATGAGAGAGAATCATTGATTGGCTGCCTCCTGCATGCCCCGTACTGGGGATCAAGCCCGCAACCAGGCATATGCCCTTGACCGGAATCGAACCCAGGACACTTCAGTCTGCAGGCCAACGCTTTATCCACTGAGTCAAACCAGCTAGAACATCCCCCAGATTTTAAGTAAAGAATTCTTATTTCCAGCCCTAGCCGGTTTGGCTCAGTGGATAGAGCTTCGGCCTGAGGACTGAAGGGTCCTGGGTTCGATTCCGGTCAGGGGCATGTGCCTTGGTTGTGGGTACATCCCCCAGTAGGGGGTGTGCAGGAGGCAGCTGATGGGTGTTTCTCTCTCATTGATGTTTCTGACTCTCTATCCCTCTCCCTTCCTTTATGTAAAAAAAACAATAAAATATATATTTTTTAAAAAAGAATTCTTATTTCCAGCTTTTGTTCTAGTCACATATTGTTAATCTTTTATTAAAAGGTGGTATACTAGACAGTCATTGACTTTTGAAATTCCATTAGTTGTCCATATCTTCTCTAGTAAAACTCTAGTTAATGACTTGTAGTCATGCATTTCAAATGAACAAGATTAGGCTAGGTCACGGCCACTGTTCTCAAAACTGCCTGCTACTGGCATAAGAACAGACATATAGACCAATGGAACAGAAAAGAAAACTCAGAGATCGACCCAAGCCATTATGCTCAATTAATATGTGAAAAAGGAGGCAAAAGCATACAATGGAATTAAGACAGTCCTTCAATAAATGGTGTTGGGAAAATTGGACAGATACTCGTACATGCAAAAAAATGAAACTAGACCACCAACTTACACCATACACAAAAACAAACTCAAAATTGATAAAGGATTTAAACGTAAGATGAGAAATCATAAAAATCCTAGAAGAAGCCATAGGCAGCAAAATAGCAGACATTTGTTGTAGCACTATCTTTACCGATACAGCTCCTAGGGACAATGGAAACTGAGGAGGAAATAAACAAATGGGACTACATCAAAATAAAAAGCTTCTGCACAGCAAAAGAAACCATCAAAACAACAAGAAAGCCCACTGCATGGGAGAATATATTTGCCAATGTTATCACCAATAAGGGTTTAATCTCCAACATTTATAGGGAACTCATACAACTTAACAAAAGGAAGATAACCCAATCAAAAAATGGGCAAAGGACCTAAATAGACACTTTTCGAAAGAGGACATTCAGAAAGCCAAGAGACATATGAAAACATGCTCAAAGTCACTGATCATCTGAGAGATGCAAATCAAACAACAAGGTACTTTCTCATGCCTGTCAGAATGGCTATCATCAACAAATCAAACAACAAGTGCTGGAGAGGATGTGGAGAAAAAGGAACCCTCGTGCACTGCTGATGGGAATGCAGACTGGTGCAGCCACTGTGGAAAACAGTATGGCGTTTCCTCAAAAAAATTAAAAATGGAGCTCCCATTTGACCCAGTAATCCCACTTCTCGAAATATATCCCAAGAAACCAGAAACACCAATCAGAAAGGATATATGCATCCCTATGTTCATAGCAGCACAATTTACCATAGCTAAGATTTGGAAACAGCCCAAGTGCCCATCAGCAGATGAGTGGATTAGAAAACTGTGGTACATCTACACAATGGAATACTATGCTGCTGTAAAAAAGAAGGAATTCTTACCATTTATAAACTTTGCATTGATGGAACTTGAAAGCATTATGTTAAGCGAAATAAGCCAGTCTGAGAAAGATAAATATCACATAATCTCACTCATTTGTGGAATGTAATGAACAACATAAACTGATGAACAAAAACAGAACCAGAGTCACAGAAGCATCAAACAGACTGTCCAACCTATGAGGGAAGGCGGGGGTTGAGGGGGGTAAGAGATCAACCAAAGGACTTGTATACATGCATATGAGCATAACCAATGGACACAGATAGTAGGTGGGTGAGGGCATATGCTAGGGGGTGGGGGCAGCCAGGGAGAGGTCAATTAGGGAAAAAGAAGACTCATGCAATACTTTAAACAATAAAGAATTTAAATTAAAAAATAGCCTAAAATATATGATATACCTCAATAATACTTTGAATACCATGAATATGAATGCACTTCAAAGACTATGAGAATTAAAATGAATGCTTATAACACATTTTAAACAATATTAAAGAATGCCTGTATTATAGTCTTAGGTACAAAAAGGAATTCAAATTGTGCATACACATTAATCTGATGTCTAAAATTCTATGTCTGTGTAGAAAAATTTAGAAGCAAGTTTTTTCAAATGTGAAAATGATTTAAGAATTATTAGTGACTTTGATTTCCTCCTTTATATTTTTCCATAATCTACAAATTTTCTGGAACGAAAAGCCCTTGTATATTTAAAAAACAAACACACAAAAATGACATCACATTAAAACAAACATTCAGGCATGTGACCCCAGCTAAGAACAACTGCAAAACTACTGATATAACGATCATCATCATAATGCTTAACATTCAAATGCTTACTATATACCGGCACATTTTCTTAAGTATTAAGAAATTCAATCCTCACAATATCCCTTCAAGGTACTTACTATTATTGTCCTCACTTAACAGATGAAACTCTTAACAGTGTAATTTTAACTACTTTAGAAGTAGAAAATATTAAGTCTGAATTGCTTTCTTTGTAACTCAATTCACAAGGAATACAATAAAACAAGTTTCATAAATATTTTAAGTTACATCTCAGCAAACCCACTGGATGAATATCATCACTTACTATGAAGGGAATTTACTTAGGGTCCTAGAATTTGCAATTAGGTTCTCAAGTGTAAAACTAGAAAAAAGTCTAATGGTAACAAATATGAGACACGTGTAAAAGTAATTATTCTTCAGGAGCCAGACTATAAACCATCTTCAGACTTTACGTCTACCACACCACTATATCCTCAGGGCCTGGTATAGTATTTTACACATGGTAGGTGCTTAATAAATACCTGCTGAAGGAAGGAAAGCAGGTGGAAGAATCTAATATTGAGTGAGTGAGGAATTATGGAACCTGTCTAATTCAAATAAGTGGGACCTGAGCGTAATTTCAAGAAAGTGTATCAGTATTAGCATAATCACAGCTATAACCCAAACAATTTCATTGTATAGTATATGCCCAGTTTTAAGACAGAAGACAAGTCAACAGTGGAGCTTAAGGAAAAAGAGTCAAGAGTTAAAAATTTATCTGGGGGCAGAGGGTGTCTTTCATTATCTCTGGGGTATAACTGGGGCTAGACTGGTTGGTAGGTATAATCCTAAAATGAAGATAATAATTCTCATATACTGATGAACACAGCCATGGAGATCCTTAACTTGCTCTATTCTCACTACATATTCACCTAAAACTCTTCCCACTAATTTTGACTTCCTATTTAGTTTTGAATATAGTAAAAATAAAGCTGACTAGTTAATACAACTTTTCTGTTCTATTTAGTAGATGGCTATACTACTCAAAATAAATTAATAAATTGGTATTCTAGTTTCTTAGGATACTAACATAAAATAATGCCTAAACAACTGATCAAATCTGTGATTGCACTCAAAAAAAAGTTTTGTTGTAAGACATGCAAAGATAATCAGACCCAGCAATGTGGAAATAACATATTACTCTGTGAAATCACAGCTAGGGGCAGCTGGTCTGCTGAGATATCTCCAGCTAGGAAAAATAACTGCAATGAAATATCCAGAAATGTAAGCATAAATTCAAGGTTATTTATTCACCAATTGTTAAGTAAAACAATATCGGGAATACCTTCAGAAAGTTCACTAGTTCTGGATATTTGTTCTAACTCCCAGCCAAGATGTAATGATTCATCCATACTTTGTTTCTGTGCCATTTCCAAAGTCATATTTTCTTCCATTAATTCTTCAATCTTTTTTCTATCCATATCGCGTTCCTTTTTTGTTGGTAGGGAATAGGGAGAGAAAAGAAAGCTAAGCAACAGTACAATCTCAAGCTAATATTTTATTACATAACTTTTATTATCAGAAACTAAATAATGAGGATAAATTTTGAGTCGCTTAAAATTTTCACAGTTTAAAGGCAATAACCAGTTATTATAATCGCAATTGGTCATTATACTGACCAGGTGTCTGATATCCTTTTAAAGAGAACTTTGGGGACACTGAAAACATTTCTTCATAGTCAATATATTAATTTAGTAATATAACAAGGGATTGTGACTCAATGCTAAATAGTTTTATTTGTGTATTTTAAAGACATTTTATAAAATAGCTTATTAGAGTTTATTTTTAAAATACAAGGCAAAATCAGTAATATCCCTCTATAACAAAAGCAGAAATTTCCACTACTCCCCCCATACAAAATTGCAAGCACTGAATTTATTTAGCTCATCTCTTCTTTATTAAAGCATCTAGGACACTACCATCCTTTGTCATTATAGGGAAGTCAGATGAATCTTAGAATGCTTCCTTAGGGCTTCCTCATGTAATTCATCTACCTTACAATACTTACCATTTCCATATCATGCAGTTTAGCCTTTAGTTGTAAATTCTCTTTCTCTAATTCATGTAATTTATCAGAACGAGCTCGAGTTCCTTCTAATTGGTCTTCCAACATGGTTTTTGTTTCTAGTAAAACTTGATTGTCTTCTTTTAATTCCTATAAACATTTCAAATAGGCTTTATCACAAACATGTTAATATCTGTTAATTTTTTAAAGTCTGAAACATAAAAATTCTTGGTTATAAAATAAGGCATTAATCTGTCTGGTCAGAGTGGCTCAAGTGGTTGAGCACTGACCCAAGCACAAGAGGTTGCCAATTCTATTCCCAGTCAAGGCACATACCCAGGTTTCAGGCTTGACCCCCCAATGGGAAGCACGCAAGAGGCAACCAATCAATGTTTCTATATCTCTCTCCCTCTCCCTTCCTCTAAAAAAAATCAGTAATAAAAATTCAGTTGATATTTTCTTGGCTTTAGTCCCCCTGCCCCCAAATTTAAGCTTTTATGCAAACAAAACACTCAATACTTCTATCAGAATGAGTAATACTACTATAATTTCACTTAAAATTGTCAGGGTACATTTAAATCCCTTAATCACAAGGGAAAAAAACTAAATATAGAGAGTCTTGCAGATATTTAAGACATAAATCTCCATAGAATTAGAACTTAATTTATTTGCTAAAATAGATTTAAAGAATTCTCTCCACTTAAACTGTAAGTTTTTGAGTAAAATTTTGAGTAAAATTCCAAGACTTTGAACTAATACTAACATAAATCATAAATAAAGGCTCTATCAATAAATATTTTACACTAGGGGCCCAGTGCACAAAAATTTGTGCACTGGGGGGGGGGGGGGTTTCCTCAGCCCGGCCTGTGCCCTCTCACAGTCTGCGACAACCCTCAGGGGATGTCCACCTGCTGGCGTGCCTGGCCAGCCAGGTTGAGGGGCTGATGGCTGTTTGCAGGCTGGCCAACCCCCCCAGTGTAAACCCTCACCCCATTGGGGTGTGGCCAGCCTGGGTGAGGGGCTGAGGGCCATTTTCAGGCTGCCCACAGTCCTTTCAGGTTTTGGGTCCCTACTGGGGTGCCTGGGCAGCCTGGGTGAGGGGTTGAGGGCCGTTTTCAGGCTACCCACAGCTCCCATTGACACAACATCCCAGCGAGGCTGGCTGGAATAAGGTTTTTGGGGTTTATTTATCTTCTATAATTGAAACACTGTTGCTTTAAGCTGAGGCCTAGGCAGGCACAAAGCCTCCTGTTTGCTTTAGCCCCATGGCTTCTATAATTGAAACAATGTTGCCTTAGTAGAGGTCCAGCTGGCCTAGAAAGGCAGTTGCAACCTGGGTATGTGCCTCCAGCTTGCTCTAGCTCCATGGCTGCCGGCCTCCATCTTGGCTGGGTTAATTTGCATACAGCCACTCTGATTGGCTGGTAGGTGTGGCTTGGCTGGGGGCATGGCTTAGGTGTCTCAGAGTGATGGTCAATTTGCATATTATTCTTTTATTAGATTAGATAAGCATCTTGAGAACGTTTTAAATCCCTACATCTGTTTTGAAGACACATGTTCACAAATCTATCTTGCTAAGCTTTATGCCTGTAATTTATAAGCTAACTTCAAGAGAAAGTATTATTAACACAGTGGCATCTATAAGGATCCTTTAACATTGCCATATACTCATTTAAAAAATTGGCAAAGAATTCGTATGTACCTTATCCTTATAGTCTATTTGGTCTATTTTTGATAACTTTCAGGCTCAAATGTTCTATGTTTTCTTATAATGTTTTCACTTCTTAATTTTTACATACTCCTTCCTTCTTATCCCCGTAATAAACATGACCAAGATCTCCACTGTTTGCAGACAATGAAGAAATTAACTAAGAAAGGAAAAAAAGGATGCAGATGCAAAGATTATCGATTTTTTGCTGTCAATGTCAAACTCAACTTCATGCAACATTTTACAATCATTAAGTATGGAAAATATTTCTTCTAATTTGATTATATAAGATGTTTATATGATTTGTTGAGAAAGAGAGTGTATGAGCAGGTGTGCACACACAAGTTACTTCATGGATCCTAATTTAGCATTCTGAGTTGAGTCAGCAAAACATCTGTTTTCACTCCTAGGAACAAGTTTAAAATTAGTAGAAAGAAATACTTTATTTTGACTATGAAGGAAGGACTTCAAAAATCTGCTCTACCCCTTTTAAATAAAGGGATGAAAGAAGAGCCCTAAAGACTTAAATAAAATTAATAATGCCCAAATATCCCTTTTCAAAATTCTAAGCAATATGCTGATCTATCATAAAATAAACATCTAAATGTATTTACAGATTGCTAAACATTTCAACAATTCCATTCATTTATTAAGTGCATTTTCATTGAATTTTGAAAATCATAACACTTTTTAAAGAAATAACTTGTGAATGGTTTAAATTATGCAACATACCTCAACTCTTGCTTTATAAAACTCAATATCATGCAGTCTTTCTTTATATCTGCTGACTTCACTTTCAAGTTTATCAACTCTGATTGCCTTCTCTCGAAGTGCATCTAATTCATCTCGGTACATTCTTGCAGAACGAGCATCCGAAAGCAAATTCATGTTCTAAACATAAATAAATATTAATATTTTAAATATTATTTTCTATTTCCTTGGTCACACAACTTGATGAATCTACTAAAAAATCAATAAGTACATACTTTAGAGGTGTGGATTTGTGGTATGTAAATTATACTTCCATTAAGTTGTTTTTTAAAATGGGGAGATATAGCCCTGGCTGTGTGACAAAGTGGTTAGATCCTGGGCCTGAGCACCAAAGGGCCTTGGGTTCAATTCCCAGTCAAGGGCACATACCTGGGGGGCAGGCCCCAGTTGGAGTATGTGCGGGAGGCAACCATTCGATGTGTCTTTTTCACATCCATGTCTGTCTCTCTCTTTCCTTCTGTTCCCTTCTCCCTCCCCCACCCCTTCTGCCTTACCTCCCTTTCACTCTAAAAAATCTGAAATGTAAAAATTATTCAGGATGTTTTAAAATAAGTTAACCTTTACCTAACATAACCACTGGCAATTAATTTAAGATTAAAAGAAAGTTAACTCTAAAATACAGGACAGGGAACACAAAAAAGAGCCAAATTGTATTATTAAAGTTGATCATTAGTTACTTTAAAGAAATAATGGTTCTATTCAGATATACTGTAACATACTAAAATCCTGCTGGTTTTTTAATGCTTCCAAGTAAAATGATTAGTGTATATATTTAATGCACATCTTAATGCCATCTGAGACAAATATTAAAATTCAAAAAAGCCTTGTTGTAATCCTTAATTCTTTAGAACACTAGTTATTAAAGTGTGATACAGGGACTTCTGTGGTTTCCTGAAACCCTTTTGGGGAGTTCATGAAGTCAAAACTATTTTCAAAATAATCCTAATACATTATTTCTCTTTTTCACCCTCATTCTCTCATGAGGGCACAGTAGTTTTCTGAAGCTACATGGCATGTAGTATCTTAACTGAATAAATTCAGAAATAGATTCGAGAATCTAGTAATCTTCAATTAAGGCAGGCATTAAAGAGATTTGAAAAAATGTAAGAGTACATTCTAGTTTTTATTTTGTAAAATGATATTTACTTAAAATATAAACTTTATACTTTAAACTTTAACACTAGAGGCCCGGTGCACTAATTCCTGAACCAGTGGGGTCCCTTGGCCTGGCCTGAGGGATTGGGCCGAAACTGGCTCTCTGACATCCCCCAAGGTGTCCTGGATTGCAAGAGGGCACAGGCCAGGCCAAGGGACCCCCCCAGTGCATGATCAGGGCCAGGGAGAGACAGAGGAGGTTGGCCAGCCAAGGAGGGACCCCGGGAGGGCTCCTGGGCGTGTCCAGCTCATCACACTCAGTTCTGATCAGCCGGATCCCAGCAGCAAGCTAACCTACCAGTCGGAGTGTCTGCCCCCTGGTGGTAAGTGCACGTCATAACGAGCAGTTGAGCGGCCTTAGCATATCATTAGCATATTACGCTTGATTAGTTGAACGGATGATTGGACACTTAGCATATTAGGCTTTTATTATATAGGTTGTAATGGGTTGAATATTGTTTTTTAAATGAATTAATATTCTTTTAAAATCCTTAGCTTTTATTTGTAATATAGTAAATACCAGTAGATATAATCCTCACTAATTTTTAAGAGTGGAAAAAAAGTCTTGAGACCAAAAAGATTGAGAACCACTGTTTTGGAGGTAACACTGATACAAAAAAACCCTGCTACCAAGATGTGGAAGAGCAGCCACAGCATATCTAAAAGTAAAGATTACCATGTCCAATCTCAGAGAACTAGAAGGTCAAAAAATAAAAAACAAAGAGCATAGGAAGGTCCCAGTTTATGATCCTGCAAGTGCAGTATTCTCTGAAGATAAAATGCAGGTTAGGGGAGGTAAGGGAAAGAAAACTATCTAGCTTTACTTCAATTCATACCAATAAAAACAAAACATTATGGAGTGATTAAAAGAAGTAAATTCTTAAACAAATCTTGGTTCAAGATGCAAAGCAAACACACTTTAGTAAAAACAAAATTTAAGTAAAAAATTTTATCTTACTTAATAGGAAAGAATGAAAAATTAAAGGCATTCTGTCTTATATAACATAAAGCACCATCAGAGAGTGGAGACCCAGGGAGATAATACATTAGCAGCCACAATTTATAGTGTAGTTGTTCCAGCTTCCAAGCCCACAGAAGCCAATTACATAAAAAAGAGAAACTTGGAACTGCCCTAGTCCTCTGAGGCTCCTTTGAATCTTAGCAAGGTTTAAACAGCACTGATATAGGAGGAAAAAAAAAAAGTCCACAGACCACGATTTCTAGTTTTGGCTCTGGCATTTTTGAAGAGAAAAACACTGAAAAAGTAATCAGATCTCTTGAAGTCTCAGTAACCTTATAAAGTATCAAGGTAAAGGTCATAAATTATAAGGAGAAAAATCAATTTCCAATTACTTAGTGGCCCTATGTAATAAAAGTTTCAAGTACAAACCTCTTGCTGCAGCCTTTTTAGTTCTATTTCCATTTGCTCAAGTTCTTGTTTGCAGTCCAGCAACTGTTCAGTCTTTTCCTCCCTTAAATGAAAAAAAAAAAAAAAACACACACATTTATTAAAAAGCTTACTGCTTTAAAAACTATAATCATCTTCATGAATACAAATTATTATTACTAAATGTCTAGTTGAACATAGTATTAGCCAGGACTCCAACTCAGGGGAAAAAGAGAAAGAAATGGATTTTAGTAATTTATATGATTAGATGTCATTAATAAAACTCCCCCTAAAGTTCTCCAAAAGGCAAATCTCAATGATTAGCATCTCATAGTTCATAAGGCAGTTTCTCTCCATCTTTCCTGACATCTCCCATTCCCATTCTTCTTTCTCTTTCTCCCTCTCTGCATAGTCAAAACCAGCTAAGCTGAACAAATTTTTACGCAATGCAATACTATCTGGGTCTGAGACTTATAAGGGTCTCCAAACTATTTTCAACATTCACAATGGCCTAAAGGAAATTATACCCTGCCATACAGATACCTAAATTTTTACAATTCTCTTGGTTTCTTTCCTGAAGCCTATAAACATCCTCAAATTTCTCCTAATTTTTTTCTCTTTACAGTGCTTTACTTTTTCAGTTTTCTATCTCCCCTTCAGAGCCAACCTCCTCAAAATCAAGTTTCTATTATCTTTACTTTTCAACTTTCTGAGTTCTTTTAGTAATAGAAGATAAAGGTTCATTGTAGAAAATAATCTGCTATTGACATCTCTCACACCCATACATTATTTGTAAAACTGTAATTTTTTAGCACATCCAATTTATGTTTTTAATGTTTTTTAAACTGAACTTATTGGGGTGACATTGGTTAATAAACTTATACAGGTTTCAGGTATACTCAAAACTGTAATTTTTAATGGAGAAATAGTCCCTTTGACAGAGGAACCATAATTAATTTACTTAAGTGGATTTTATTCTTTATAGTAATAAACAATGTTTTGGTAAATGAACTCATTATACATTATACATGATACATGATACATGATACATGACAGATTTCTTAAAACTAAATTACAGGTTTAAAGGTACTTGATATACTATTGTCAAACTGCCCTTCAGAAAAGTCATTATCAATTTATAAGGCAACAACAGAAAATAAAAGTGCCTATATGTGAAACAACTGAACAACTGAAAAATGCTGTCACTGTTCTAATTTACATTTATTTGAACACTAGGAAGGCTAAATTTGTTTTCTTATGTTTTGGCATTAAAATGATAAAAAGCTATTACACTTTGCAATTTATAAGATTTCTTCCAAATATTTCTTTATAGGTTAAGATTATCAATTTTTTCAAAGAATATAAACAAATTATATTTATTATTATCTAATACTAGGGGCCCGGTGCACAAAAATTTGTGCACTCGGGGTGGAGGGAGTCCCTCAGCCCGGCCTGTGCCCTCTCACAGTCTAGGACCCCTCAGTGGATGTCCTATGATGGCCCCAGTCTGCCAGGCGCCTTTTGTGTGTGTGTGTGTGTGTGTGTGTGTGTGGCCACTGGGGACCTGCCCCCAGCTGCATCTGAGGCTC